>VTFQ01000364.1:0-227620 GCA_036281575.1 Ancherythroculter nigrocauda
CATCTATTTTATCTCCTGGTAATCAATTCTAATTTAAATTATTTTATTTCTAGTTCTTAATTTTTTAATACCTTGTATTAATTATCATTCTCATTTTATGTAAATTGCTTAATTACCACTGTGTATGAAATTTGGTATATAAATAAACTTGCCTGCAATGAAGTTAAAAATAAAACTACATCATCATGGTGATATGCTATATTTTACTATAAAACTCTTACGGCAAACATGTCTTCTAATGTCTTCAATTGTTGCATATACCGAGCTGCAGCGGACACATTTGTAAACTACTTTACTAGGACCCATTGTGCGAGCTGTCTCTTTAATACCGCGTGTTTATATACATGCTGCCGCTGATTGGGCCGACATTTTTGACACACCCACCAAACAAGAGAAAACATATCTCAAACCCGTTGCACACCGTTTCCAGGAAACATGTCGTTCAAGGAAACCTAGCAAAACGTTGCACACCGGTGTGAGCTTGAACGTGCCCCCAGACTTTTCCGTTCTGCCACATATGTTTGTTTTGATTAATAAAATGGGGGTTTATACTGTTCCATATTGAATATGTGAACTGTTGATTTTTACTCATTTAAATTTTAAAAGACAATCACATTTATGTTTTAAAAGTTTCCCCTAACTGTACTGAAATTGCACTGAAATGTGACTTAAAAACCATATTTTGTGTACCGTTACACCTAAGCATTAAGCACCACAGTAAGAATTAGTTAATTTCTGATACAAAGACAGCACTCCACACCTTTTGAATTTATATGCCTAGTTTAATATAGGAATGCTTTTTTAAACATGTGTCTTTTTGTTTTGAAGCAAAACATCGACGTATGCTGTTTAGAGTGCAGTACCAACACCACAGAAAGTACATAAAGCTTACTGGATCGTCTTATGATTCTGTAATCAAGGATGGTAAGTGCTCCTGAATGGTGATATCTGGCTAATAATTGTAATATGGTTTGTATGCATTTCATTGTTAATAACAAATCTTTTCTTTAAGTCTTTCCCCACTTTGATGCTCAAGGATATTTTCTTTTATGAATATATAATATGAAAGAACAATTGTAATGTAAAAGCAGAAACACTGCTTTTAAACAAAAAAACTTTTATTCTATATTCATTATTTCTTTTTGTCACCTCTTACACGTGAGTAGGTTAGGTTACTAAAAAGTAACTGCCCCAGATCAGATTCAGGAATTTTGTCAATTGCTGTACATTCTGTCAATTTCAAAATCACAGAAAAATCTGAATTTGAGTGAAATGGTTTAGTTTTTGCATGATGGACGAGCTCTTTTATTTAAATCTTTTTTCCTGTTCACCTATTTCTGTTCTGTAATTTCCATTTTGTCTTTCCAGTCAAGCAGAAGTTTGACATCTCCACAGATCATAAGGTTTATTTAGCTGACGAGACTGGAACAGAAGTAGATGAAGATGTTTTTGCTGACATAATTGAGCAAAAGCCTGACACTCTTTGGATGGTAGTTGATGCTGTGGCTGTAGCAGGTATGAAAAGATGTAATTATGTATATGTGTGTATATGTTTTGTTCTAATTTTCTACTTGATTTTAAGACTCTCCTGCACACACAAGCTATCCATCTTCAAATGAGACTGATACACCGTCACTTCATTCAGTTGCATCATTATTAGACACACAGCCATCAGACAGCGATGGTCCTTTCTTCCCACCAAAAAGAGCTCGTTCTGATGACCATTTGCAAGAAGATAAGGAGGTATGTGCTTTTGCTATATACGTGTCACTTGCCGATGAACTTTCATCGCAATCCTACTAAAATGCCAATGTTGTTTTCTTAGATGATTTTACCATTTTCTTTTGTTTTTAAGCTTGTGAAAAGTGTTTTAGAAAAAAAAAAAGCCTGCTGGGGAGAAGATATTTCGGGAATACAAAACGACTGGGAAAATCAGATTCCACAAGATGGATTCTTGTGAATGCATTAGTTGGAGACATGATTGATAAATATGGGTATGTATTTTGACAATACAGTGTGTGAATAACCATTCAAACTACTCAATTAAGCACACTTAATTACCAAATGTAACAATGTAGCTTTATTTTTGTTTACTTAGGAGTATTCCACCTAAGGAGATCAGAGTTAAATATGCAGGTGGGATTGTGACTCTGTTTACCTCTCTCAAGGATCCCTATTCCAGAAAAGACTATGTGAGTTCTCTATTTTACTGTTCATCTGTTCTTTCCTTATTTCCAAGGTTTCTTGACACAAAAGGTCTTGTAAGTGTTGCACACAATAGGTTGTTGTTATTCAAAATTGAATGGACTATTTAGCTACAGCACTTGGTAATGTAATGTAATTTTCTTGCTTTTCACTGTATACAACTTTAGGTGCTTCAAGACTTTGAGTTACTATTTGGAGTGGAGACGGCATCTAAACTTCTGGAGAAGTGGGACTCTACTCTGAAGCAAAAAGTCATTCAAGAAGCCAAAAACCTCATCCAGTCACTGCTTTTGAGTTGTCTGATTCAGTCTGCAGAACACTGCAACAGTCAAGGAGGTGCAGGCAGTTCATTATGTATGCTAATCAAGAACAAGGATAATTTTATCTGTATATAAATAGCTTATGTATATTGGTATACGATTATATAGATTTGTTATGGTTTGCGTTTTCTTTTTTGAATTTAGACTGGGACAGTGATATGTCTTCCCTGTTATTGCTGGTCTATCTCCTGCCACCACCTTCTAGCGGAAATAAGAAGTTTGTCAAGATCAGTGTGCGTGAAGCTTTGGATCGTGTAGTAAGATTTCACAAGGTATGCTTACTCCTAATGTTATGTAGAACTGCATGTCATGCCTAGAATGTTTGTTAATGTGTAGGTGTACATTAATCTAAACGTGAATGTTTTTTCTGTTTTCAGTCTTGTTGCAGTTTTGAAGAAGTCCTTGGATTAAAACAGACAACACAGCCCTACATCTTGGCAGTTGGCACTTCGAAGAGTGGCATCCATGACTACTACATTGCTGTGGATGAGCGGCTCTTCCCCTGCATAGCTAAGTCCTCTCTCAGCCTTTGACGAACTTTTCAAAATGACCTTTATATTGTTCCGTTACATGTGCTTTAGTCCTCAGGTCTTCATATTTGTCTGTTCCTTGTAGATTGTACTTTTAATATTTTAATACAATGCAATACACATGTTTAAGTGTGTATGTTGTCATTCAGTAATATGAAATTGCACAAATGACAAATTCATACAGTCCTAAAAATTAAGTAATTTGCTTTTTATGCATGCTGTACTAATTGTGTTTGTAAACACAACATGAGTTGCATTTCTTTGTGGCCTGTTGAATCTGAGAAAAAAAAAAAAAAAAAAAGATTGATATCTGTTTATGTAAACAGAAAGATGTGATCATATCAAAAGAATGTAGAAAGAAAAAGAGCCCAATAGCATATATATTAACCACTGAAGAATGAAAGACAACCGGTATTGTAACATCTTTATTAAAGCATATATTAACCATTAAAGAATGACAGACAACTGATATTGTAATGCCTTTATTGCATGTATTAATCACTTATTAAAGAATGAAAAACAACTGATAATGCATTTGTTAGTAACATAGTAGGTTAGAAAGGAAATAACATGTATTAGAAAGAAAGGGAGTCTTACCGTTGAAGGATGTCTTGATCAGAAGAGTAGGACGCAGCAGAAGAGAAGAGTCCAGAACAAAGAGATGAGCCTCTATATATAGATTCAGATGAGGGGAATTCCCAAGAAGATGACATCAAGTGGTCAGATAGTCTATAAAAGGCTGGACATGAAGAGACAGGAGGGGCTGCTTCACACCTGAGGCTGCACCTCCGACACCAGAACCAGCTGATGATGCCTCCATTGCTGATATTGCCTTGACTGAAGAACTTTTTAATACTTATACTTTATTTAATTACTTGTATAGAATGTTAGAAATATGTAATGCTAGTAGTATTAATGTAATAAATAAATGAACTTATAACTTTATAACTAAACTCGGCCTCATGTGGCATTAATTTAAGTCGTTGAGCCTGAACAGACCACGGAGAAGTCTTCTGTCTGATTGTAAGTATTTTTTAAAAATGCTTATAATTTAGGTCAGATTTGACTTTCTTACCTAACCTGAGAATAATAAAAATAAGGTAAAGGTGCTTAGAGACACATCGCAATACAATATATATGTATATACACAATTCAAAATGATGAACATTTGGAATTTTAGAAATGATCTTACCCTGTCAGTGTGAAAAATAACCTTTTGAATTGGTGTATAATACACTCTTGCAGAGAGTAATACACAGTGTACACTAGAGTATATTGTACACTTTTGGTGTAAAACAATGTACACTGTTGAGGGGTATATATTCAACACTTTTGAAAGTGTTTCATAAACACTATGCTGGTGGGACCTATATATACACCAGAGAAGTGAACACTGGGCAATTTGCTATGAAAAAACGCTTAGATTTTTCTTTCCACGCAATGCGCGGGAGATATACTAAACAAGACACCGGAAGTGGTTCAAGCACGAAGTGAAAAAAAACAAAACTGATAACGCAGCATGTTTAAAAATACATGCTAGATTTCTGTATAGCTTTTTGTACTACTGTGCAATAACAAAATGTCAAATAAATACAGGCAATTACCAGCACAATATCCTAATGGTATTGTGTTTGTTATTAAAGCCTATGCTAATTATATAATATATTATATTTCATGCTTTATTTCAAATATTTTTAACTTTTTTTTTTTTATTACGCACTACCTGAAATCCTTGATTTTCATTGGTCAGTCGCTACATTACAGTTGTCCTCAATCGCCAGCCTTACGAAAATCAACCATTTTACTACAAATAAAAACAAACAATGTGTGTGTGCGTGGTTATACATCCTTTACTTAAAATATTATGCCTTTTCTGTTCAATAGACTAAAAACAATAGCATGTAAAAATAAATTACAAATGCAATAATACCTATATGATGTTTTTCTTTTTTTCTTTGCTGCTCGTCTTCACCAAACCACTGTCCAAAAGTCTTGACCTCACTGAGCCTACAGATGCACACCTGCTGGCAATATTGAGCTCTGAGCTCAGCTGGTTCAGGATTGACTCTTCAGGAGGTGACCGTCCTGCCACTTGCTGGACATTCTGGGATTTCTGAAGGCTTCTTCATTGCAGTTGAATTTCTCAACTTGAATTTTTTGATGATCCAGTAAATGGTTCTTTCAGATGCTTTGCATCAAAATGGCCTCACATGCAAAGAAATTGCTGCAAAGCGATGATGGGTACATGCTTTCTTTAGAGGTAACCATTGAGACGCAAGAACACAATGACTGGAAGCACTTTTTCCTCCTGGCTAGAACTTATTTGCACCATGTGCTGATGTGATTACTGAAATTATGCTAGCTGGTCACTTTTTACCAGTGCCAAAAACAGGTCTTCTTTTTTTTTTTGGCCAATGAAGCTTTTTGCAAATACTGTATGTAAAATGCATCTAATCAATCTGCACAATAATTTAGAAACAATGTGAATCAACACAACAACTGAAGCAGCAAACTTTTAACAAGCAGTTAATCTAATGAGGGTTTCTGAGACTACAACCCACTGCAGAGAACCGCCAAACCTTTGGGCCATGGCTGTGCCCTATTGTAAGATAATAGGAGGGTTAAGAATAGTGATGTGTTCTACGTTCATAGAACGTCACGTGAGAGTAGAGGTCAGATCATTTTCTTCTCCTAATATGTTATCATTGCTGTATTATCAACATGTCTAGTTGTAATGCTTGCTAACATTTTTATTAAAAGCCGCGATTTATCAATTTAAAAAAATAAAATAAAATCGAGGCAAAACATGACATTCAAATTAATCGAAAAAATCAGAAAAATCCCCCAGCCCTACTTCAACTGCTACATTTTAGCTGGTTTCCCAGCCTAGACATAGCTGGTTTTAGAGGGTTTTTGGTTAGCTAGGAGACTGGAAGGCTGGGAGACTAGCTTAAACCAGCTGAACACCAGCTAACCCAGGCTAAAAAATTCATGACATACATACATTTTACAGTATTAGTTTGCGTGTTTTATCATCCCAAGTTTAGAAAATTCCAAAATCGCGGAAAGGACAGGCAGCTACGAGATCAGACATCTGGGCAATAGTTGATGGCGTAGATGCTGTTTTATAAAGTTTCCTGTCCATTGAAATATTAAAGCAAGACACCTCTTCAAAGTCGCCAGTGTGGTCAAGATTTCAGTGTGACACGCTGCCAGCCAGACTTTTGACATCTATGAATAAGTCAGATGGAAAGGAAGTACTGGACAGTCCTGTGGAGTCAGAGGATAGTTATGTTGACTTGCCAGACAGCACAAAAGAATTGACATCTGACAGTGATTCTGAGACATCATTTCAGAAGGACACAGAAAAAGACACAAATGCTACAGAGAAATGCCATGTACCAAAGACAGACACTAGGGAGAAAATAAAGGTTTGCAACAGAAACGAAGCAGGAAGTGAATCTGAAGAGAAGAATCAGAATCTTCCACTCCCAGTGGTTTAGGGAAGACAGCCAGTGATCAAGAAAAAAGGAAGTATAGAAAGTTGCCATGTATTCCATCCAAATGATCATTTCTCGAAAAGACTGGAAGATTGCTCTCAGAAAGATTCAAGAACACTTCAAAAACCTTGGACCAACATACTGTACCAACAGTTCAGACAAAAAATCCCTGCTGTGATCTTTATAGGCTGCCGCAAGAGACATGTGCCTTATCTGAAGGTACAAGCAGTTTGTAAATTTTCAACTTGTTATGCACGGTACTCTTTCGTAATGCTGAAAGAGCCCAGTCGACTGTGCTCTAGCATTACAATGACAGTCAGGCGTACCGGTTCAATTCAACATCTGAAAACGGAAACCAGATTTATACCAGCAAAACATACGGAGAGAAAAATAGCTAGAGCTATTTCTCAGGGTGTAAGCCATGCCTACTACAAAAGATTAAGATCAACACCTGTTCAAGAGTTGATCTCTGGAAATCTCACAGAAAGCTTGAATGAAAGCATACTTTAAAAACCCAGTGTACCGCCGGCGGGACGATAGACTGTTATGAGGTTAAGAGCAGCATAGTAGACCAAAAATAACATCGAAATGAAATTATTTCGGTTCTGTGTTCGCATATATCGGCTTTACAGACAACTGGGTAGTATTGGAAAATCATGTTTAACCCCATTTAGACCATTAGCAGCTTAGGTGCAGTGGAGTTAGCAGTCGAATCAAAATACAAATGATCCGATATTAGACAATGATTCAGTAAGTTCTGTGCATTTTCAATGTTTCCCAATTATCTTAGTACACATTAGAGGCTGTTTATCTCAGAATTTTAACAAAATATAGTGTAAATTCACTTTACAAAACCGGTAATCTTCTATCAACAGTCGATAACGTATGATAAACTTGATCCTGCCTCTGCTTCAATTTCATTGGTTGAATCTGTGAACCAATCATTTTCCTTTCTGCCCTTAGAACATGTTTGAGTAAGTAAAACTCCCATCTGTGCTTCAGCGAATCACGATTAAAAACTGGGCCCGCTAACCAATCTGAGCACATAGTGTATTTTGGAGGGAGTGGCTTCATAGAAGCAGGAAGTCAAACGAGACGTTCATATGACAGTGGAAACAGAGGTATAGAATAAGAAAATATTTACAAGTCATTTAGGCTACAACACACTGTAATTCACACCTTCATAGCATGGAAATTTTCTGCCCGTTTTGGCTCATATGATTGGCAGCCTTTGCTTTTCCGCCACACACTGAAGCGTGTGAGTGTAATGCGCCTCTTATTTACAATCCATTTAATTTGAGACCTTGACACAGACACATCATTAGTCATTAGTGGCAAGAAATGTACGTATGATGACATCATTGATAAGAAGCTGCAGAAATGGAAGTTTTCCCTTTCTCCCTTTGTAACTGTAGCCTATAAGTCAACATAACCAAGCACACATTTGGACGTTTAATTAATGCTGAAAAGATGTCAATCCAACACGTGCCATCATGATTGAGAAATACTTCCAAAATGAAAGTTGAACCAACGTCATTGAAGTAATTTAATAACTTTTCTGCGTGTCCCTGGATGTCTAAATGTGTCATCTTCTGGATGTTCATAAGGTGTGTTGCTGCATAATTTACATGCATATGTAAGCTTGCATATAAAATCACACACCCATTGTGTAACATCGTGAAAGGCAATCAATTATGTCTTGAGGTTTACTTGAAAAAAGTTATAAAAAGGTCCAAAATCGGTCCAGTCAGACCTGAATGTCCATAAAACGTTTTAATCACATGTACATCACAAACAATAAAATTTGTAGACTCAAGCAAATTAAGAGTGTTCTGATTTAGCATAATATTTTATTGTGGATATAACATTTTTGAACAGAAACAAATTTTCTTCAGTTTTACATTAATTTTTTGCATCCATTAACCAAATAACAAAATAAAACTACAAAATACTGAATTATGGTTAACATGTGAAAGTTGTTTGGCTCATTTCCTGTATTCACCTCCTATTCACCTTCTGCCATTGCTGCATCAATTTCCGAGCGGCAGCATTTGGGCTTCACCTCTTCACAGCATCTGAGGGAAGAGAACATGATGCAAAAAACAAACAAAAACCATTCACATTTGAGGTAAATGACATGTAATTAATTTGAAAATGTCTTGTGGTTCTACCACTAAATTTAAAATACAATGGAACAAGATTGTGTCCATTTCATGAATGGTAATCAACATGTTTTACATTTTATTTTACTGTATAATAATCTTATGTCAATAATAGATGTTCTGCATTAAATGTGCATTACATTAGCGAGGAGAAAAACAAAACAGGAGGTGATTTAGAGAATTTCCCCTGATTTTTTCAATGTCATAAGGCTAAAATTACTTTGAATTACAAAGTATAAAGGTGTAGCCTTGAATGGCTTCTTTTCAAGGTTGTCACCGCCCCTCATATTGAACTTCACCATTAGGGCATTTGACATGATTCTGTGAAAAAAATACTCAAGATTACTTCATCTCAGAAAAATTACCACATAAGGTCAATATTACAATTAACAGTAATGTGCAGCATGCAATGTTAAAACATACACTTTCACAACCAGTCATCTATCATGTAATGTCATTGTGCTATGAACTATGACCTTATCCATGCTCACAGTTTTTGTGACAAGTAATGACCGTCATTTATGACTTACACTGAAATTATGTTTTGATTTCTTGTTTTCCGTCTGGCTGACTGTGAGTCAGTATGGACACCTTAAAACTTCTGAACAAGTGGTGTGTGACAGATTATATCCCGAATTCAAGTAATTTAAAAGGCTATGTTTATTATGGTGCCAATCATATATATATATTTCCTGAAATATTATGCAGCACTACAACCTAACAATGCAAGGTAAATATGTACCTATTCATGATTTTGTTAACACAGTCTCTAACAGAAGATCCCCCAACTCTGGACAGTTTCTGAACCTAAATGTGACACCACAATCAAAATAATGTAATATGATATTTTAAAAAGGGCTCTTGATCGATAGATAATTATGGATAAAGATATAAACCCGATTCCAAAAAAGTTGGGACACTGTACAAATTGTGAATAAAAACAGAATGCAATGATGTGGAAGTTTCAAATTTTAATATTTCATTCAGAATACAACATAGATGACATATCAAATGTTTAAACTAGGGCTGTCAATCGATTAAAAAATGTAATCTAATTAATTACATACTCTGTGATTAATTAATCTAAATTAATCGCATACATAATTTTTGTTGTGAAAGTATTAAATATTTCAATTCAAATGAATCAATGCAGGGTTTTTCCTGGGTCAAAAATGGTCTTTGGTGGTGACAGACATGGTCATCCACACAGTCAGCAAAAAGTGCCCTACCCACGTAATCTGCGAGCCCAATACTGACAATAAAGTACCCGTCACTGTAATTCTTTCTTGCCCTCTTTGCAAAAAAAAAAAAAAGTGATTTTATAGCTTTGTAAGAGAAGATGCTTTTTTGCTAAACCTGAAAAGTATTAAAAAGTAGCATTTAGAAGTTATATTAACTAATAATATAATTTTCTACCATATACAATTGAATGCACCTAGCTAACAACAACTTGCTTTGTTCTGGTTTCACCTCACTCCAGTCTAAACAAACTGATTTTATAGGTAGGCCTAATATACTACACATTGTCATTTACATATCCTGAAAATATTGAGGATTATTAAGGCTAATTTACAAAATGGGGTAAGCACACTTATGTTCTCATTTCAGAGTTGTTCGAGTAAATGATTCATTATAGACTGTGTGGACAGATCAGTTGTTGTCATGATTCATTAAAATGAATCTGTTCAAATGAGTCATTAGGTCGCGAATTGGACATTTACGGACGTTGACGCGTTGCGTGCGAATAGCGACTGTCATTAGGACATTGCAAAAGATTTGTCAACACAGAAAACACTTCACCACTGGATAGGATTTTCTTTTTGTTAACTGAAAGTGTGGTTTATGTCAGCTGCACGTGCAGGGCGCCTGTCAGAGAAGATGAGGTGATGTTTTTTTAGCACTATTCACACCCAACGGTTATTCAGGAAAAACATTCTCCGAATGCGCCTCATGAAACATGGATTCGGTCTTACGAACTTTTAGCATTGTGTCAGTTGATTTAGATTATTATGTGTGAGGTAGAGAGAGTGCAAAGACGGTGCTTACTTTGAAGACAAAGAGAGCTTGCGCGCACGAGAGAGGAGCTCTCTACTCGTTCTGTCCGTCAGTGCAGCAGTCGTCTCCCTCCTTCATTTACAGTCGGCTAGAACGGCTCCAGGTTCAAAGGTCAATATGGATTAATCTGCGTTATTTTTTTTTACGCATTATTTTTTCTCAGATTAATTAATCGAAATTAACGTGTTATTTTGACAGCCCTAGTTTAAACTGAGGAAATGTATCATTTTAAGGGAAAAATAAGTTGATTTTAAATTTCATGGCACCAACACATCTCAAAAAAGTTGGGACAAGGCCATGTTTACCACTGTGTGGCATCCCCTCTTCTTTTTATAACAGTCTGCAAACGTCTGGGGACTGAGGAGACAAGTTGCTCAAGTTTAGGAATAGGAATGTTGTCCTATTCTTGTCTAATACAGGCTTCTAGTTGGTCAACTGTCTTAGGTTTTCTTTGTCGCATCTTCCTCTTTATGATGCTCCAAATGTTTTCTATGGGTGAAAGATTTGGGCTGTATTCACAAAACATCTTAAGGCTAAAAGTAGCTCCTAACTTGCCAATTTAGGAGAAACTCTTAAAAATAATGGGCGTGTCAGTCCTAATTTTAGGAGTCCTAAATTTTTGCTCTAAGAGTATTTCACAAAGCATTTTATCACTAAAACTAGCTCCTAAATCTGTGAAACGTTAGGAGTAGTCAAGAGGACTCCTAAATCATTAAGACCAAATCACAAACAGTCCTAATCCACTCAAAGACACTGAACACCACTGAGGCAGTAGCGATAGAGCCTTGGGTGCTGAACCTTTTCTTCTTAAATGCAATACATTTTGATTTATAGATTTGAATCTATGATGAGACGCCAAAAATAAATAAATAAATATTGTCAGATTACCTGTTGCAATGGTTTTCATGAGTTCACACTTACAAATGACTGAATAGAGTAAAAAAAATTATATATAATAAGCGTATTTGGTGTGCTGTCCAAGGGGATCGAGGGCTCCGAGCTTGAAATTTAGCCCAAACCCAAAGTTTTCCATGTATCCCCAGCCGAGAGTGAAGAGCTGGTTGGCGGAGGGATGCAGAAAACTGTCGAAGTAACTATAGGTGAGTCGGCTTTTATCTGTGTATATATTCCTCCTCTCGAGCTGATTAGAAAGACCATTTGAATGTGTTTCTCCTAAACTTTGTTTATAAAACATCATTTGTCACTTGAATTTTACAATCTCTAGAGATGCAGGCATCCAAGAGGTGGACAATTAACTGTATATACTAGTTTAATTAGTGACACTTAGCCTATTTTTTAAAACCTTTATGGCAACAATATGGCAACATTTTATTTTGACTATGGCAACATTTGTATTTTAAAACCTTTATTTTAATATGGTAACATGACACCTCATTCTACAATATTTCTATTATTAAATTGCTGACTCCTCCCCCATCAGCCAATCACTGTGTGTTTACTCCATAGCAACGAGGTCAACCCCGCTCTTACTCTTAGCTTAAGACTTCTTTCTATTCCTTAGTAAAAGTTTGTCTCAGCAGCTTTGTGAATAGGTTTTAAGAGAAAACTCTTAGCTAAGAACTTTTACTGCTATTTAGGAGAACTCTTAGTGGTAAGATAAAATGTTTTGTGAATACAGCCCCTGGACTGCAGGCTGGCCATTTCAGTACCCGGATCCTTCTTCTACACAGCCATGATGTTGTAATTGATGCAGTATGTGGTCTGGCATTGTCATGTTGGAAAATGCAAGGTCTTCCCTGAAAGAGACGACGTCTGGATGGGAGCATATGTTGTTCTAGAACTTGGATATACCTTTCAGCATTGATGGTGCCTTTCCAGATGTGTAAGCTGCCCATGCCACACGCACTCATGCAACCCCATACCATCAGAGATGCAGGCTTCTAAACTGAGCGCTGATAACAACTTGGGTTGTCCTTGTCCTCTTTAGTCCGGATGACATGGCGTCCCAGTTTTCCAAAAAGAACTTCAAATTTTGATTCTTCTGACCACAGAACAGTTTTTCCACTTTTCCACAGTCCATTTTAAATGAGCCTTGGCAAAGAGAAAACGCCTGCGCTTCTGGATCATGTTTAGATATGGCTTCTTTTTTGACCTGTAGAGTTTTAGCCGGCAACGGCGAATGGCACGGTGGATTGTGTTCACTGACAATGTTTTCTGGAAGTATTCCTGAGCCCATGTTGTGATTTCCATTACAGTAGCATTCCTGTATGTGATGCAGTGCCGTCTAAGGGCCCGAAGATCACGGGCATCCAGTATGGTTTTCCGGCCTTGACCCTTACGCACAGAGATTGTTCCAGATTCTCTGAATCTTTGGATGATATTATGCACTGTAGATGATGATAACTTCAAACTCTTTGCAATTTTTCTCTGAGAAACTCCTTTCTGATATTGCTCCACTATTTTTCGCCGCAGCATTGGGGGAATTGGTGATCCTCTGCCCATCTTGACTTCTGAGAGACACTGCCACTCTGAGAGGCTCTTTTTATACCCAATCATGTTGCCAATTGACCTAATAAGTTGCAAATTGGTCCTCCAGCTGTTCCTTATATGTACATTTAACTTTTCCAGCCTCTTATTGCTTCCTGTCCCAACTTTTTTGGAATGTGTAGCTCTCATGAAAACCAAAATGAGCCAATATTTGGCATGACATTTCAAAATGTCTCACTTTCAACATTTGATATGTTATCTATATTCTTTTGTGAATAAAATATAAGTTTATGAGATTTGTAAATTATTGCATTCCTTTTTTATTCACAATTTGTACAGTGTCCCAACTTTTTTGGAATCGGGTTTGTATATGTATGTATATATATATATATATATATATATATATATATATATATATATATATATATATATATATATATATATATATATATATATATAAACAAATGATTTTAACAATCTAGCAAAGACTGTGAAGTTGAACTGAAAAAATTAACATTAATTTCACAATGTCATCATCTTGTGAGCTTTAGTGGAGTCAACAAATTTGTCTTAACACGTTAGCCAGACATTTTGTGCTACTTGATTGAGAAACTTATATGACTGCAGTCTTGCATGAATGTACATTATTTGAAACATATCTCAAAAGCACTATTAATATTTTTAGTGGTAAAACATTTGAATTCAAAAGAAAAAAAAGTACATCTTAAAGTGAAACCTTTAACCTGCTGTGCTAAAAATACTTTAGAGGA
Source organism: Ancherythroculter nigrocauda (assembly GCA_036281575.1). NCBI lineage: Eukaryota > Metazoa > Chordata > Actinopteri > Cypriniformes > Xenocyprididae > Ancherythroculter > Ancherythroculter nigrocauda. The sequence goes on from VTFQ01000364.1 coordinate 13,991, forward strand.
AGTGAAACTAATAAGTGGTTTCTGTCGCTAAGAGATATTTTCTCACATAAGATGTCTTAACTATATATCACAGCATATTTACATGCTCATGTCAGGTGGGCATCAGTTAGCCTACATTTTAAAACCTTTATGGCAACAATATAGCAAAATTTTATTTTGACTATGGCAACATTTTTATTAAAAAGTATTTATTTGAAAAGGGAAACATTTGTATTTTAAAACCTTTATTTTAATATGGATACATGACACCTCATTCTACAATATTTCTATGATTAAATTGCTGACTCCTCCCCCATCAGCCAATCACTGTGTGTATACTCCATAGCAATGAGGTCAACCCCGCCCTTATTCTTAGCTTAAGACTTCAGTCTATTCCTTAGTAAAAGTTTGTCTCAGCAGCATTGTGAATAGGTTTTAAGAGAAAACTCTTAGCTAAGAACTTTTACTGCTATTTAGGAGAACTCTTAGTGGTAAGATAAAATGTTTTGTGAATACAGTCCACATATGTAAATTTTAATCCTCCCAAAAAAATGCTAAAAAATAAACATGTGAGTGTGTATTATAGACTAAATAATATGTTACTGCCAGATAGTGCTGTTGCCACACTCTCTCCTATTGTGGTCTTTAATTTTGAAATTAGCTGATGATCAATAAAATGCAGGTCTTATTTGTTGCTTTAAGTGACACATTTATGTGACCAAGTGTAAATGGAATTGTTTTGATAAATCAAAAAGCCATTTGATCAGTAAAAATGCATGAAGTGACCAGGTGTAAACAGACCCAAAGAGAGCCTGGGTGGATGTAAAGATTTTCTGTTAATATTATAATATATGTTAAGTTTTGTGGTGTGTTATTTTTATCCAAATGCCTGATTGCACATAATTAACTTCATTCTGTGTCAGCCTCATTGAATTAATAAAGTTCAAAACTTTTCTTGAAGCCTTCTTTAGTGTTGCGTATTTTAACCTTTAGATGCACTAACATCAGATCAATTTTTTCTGCATTTCTGACCAACTAGTGCAAGAATACACGAGCATAGCAGCCGATTTATGCAATGGAAGAACAGTCTTTAACCACAATTAAGGGTAACACTTTATTTTGATGGTCCGCTTAAGACATTCTACTGAAGTATCTTTGCAACTACATGTCAACTAGATGCAAAAAAATGCATCCATCCATCATAAATATAATGCAATATAATCCAGGGGGTTAATAAAGGCCTTCTGAAGTGAAGTGATGGGTTTTTGTAAGAAAAACATCCGTATTTAAAACTTTATTAACTAGTTAATTAGCTATTAACTTGTGGTTGATTTATGTTTATGATTGATCATTTATTATATGTGTGTATATATATATATATATATATATATATATATATATATATATATTCACCCATAATCAAAGCTAATTCGTTACACTGTACAACAACATTAAGTGTAATTTAATTTTTATGTTTAATAAAGATACATTGTTCTACAATTCACATTGTAGAGAAAGTGGTAAAAAGTTTAAATTATATTAATATCAAAGGGTTAACTTACAAGATGAAGGGGGAAAGAAAGACGGAAAAAAACAACTTTGATCTGTATCCTTCACCAAAACATTTTTTATATAAGCAGACAGGATATGACTGATCAGTGCGGTCACAGTGGTGTAGTTCACGTTCAGCTAATAAAAGCATCAGTGCACAGCAGCGTCCACACGAGCAACTCACACAATGGACTCCAAAAGACCGAAAATCTACAAGAGGACTCACGGCAATAGTAGCGCTGAGATACAAGAACTGGACAGAGAAGATGGTGAGGAGATGATCACTGATGCCAACAGAGACACAAAGAACCGTCATGACGTCAGGACAGAAACAGAGAACTCAGACACCGCCATATATCAAACACTTCAACGCTCAGGTACTAAGATTTCATTACAGTAACATAACATTCAATTCAAATGAGTGTTTGAGAAATATCTATCTTCATATCTGTAATTTACAGGAAGTGTTTGTGTGAGGATCAGAAGCTCCAGAGCAGCTGCAGTGTGTTTGGTGCTGCTGTGTGTTCTTCTGCTGACTGCAGTCATAGTGCTGGCCATCAGACTCACTAAAACGGTTGATGAGTTTTACATCAAGTACCAAAACATCACAGAAGAGATAAATGAGTTAAGAAAAAGAAAAACAATCTTGAAAGAGAATACTACAAATTTATCAAATTATAATAAAACCCTGAATACAGAAAAATTGACATTACAGAAGGAGATGAAAGAACTGAGGCAACAGATACATAAAATGGGTAAAAAAAACAACAACATTACACTAAAACTACACAACTATTCAGTATTTAAAGACTATAGTATGTATGTTTCGGGTTACCTGTTATAAATAAGTTGTGTCAGTCAGTGTGGAAGGAAATAAAGAGCTAATTGTTGTACTGGTTGTTCTTACAGATGGATGGAGTTGCTATCAATCCAGTCTTAACTTCATCTCCACTGAGAAGAAGAGCTGGACTGAGAGCAGAAGATACTGTACAGACAGAGGAGCAGATCTGATCATCATACAACAGAGAGGAACAAGTGAGTGAAAGAGAATGATTGTTTGTGACCATACCTAAGTTTGGGGCAACAAAGGCTACGTTCACACTGTGAGGATGCTCAAATCCGATTTATGGCTCAGATCCAATGTTTTTGTAGAGCTGTTCACATTGTTGTTTTAAATGTGGCCAATATCAGATTCCTGTGTGAACAGATCATGGTCCTGGACTGACCCGCATGCGCAAAAGAATGATAAAAAAGATCACGCAGCACGCTGTCATACGGAAGTAAACATGGAGGACATTAAAGCAAGTGATTTCACTTATTTATTTTTAGTGTGCTATAGTGTGATTTATAGTGTGAAAAAAAGAGGAGAATGCAATAAAAGAGATAAAAGAGAAATTTATGGTAGGAGTCCTCGTGTTTTGCTTGTATATAGAGCTGTCACTGTAATACTTATGAGTTCTGACACATCATTGTCATGTATGTAAAACCCTTTGAAAGTGACTCTCATGAGTGCAGAATTGTGACGAATGTTGCTCTAGAGTGATGTAAAAGTCACATGAATTCTGATTTGACTGTTCAAACCGAGGTCGCACTGCAAAACATCTGATCTGCACCGGATTTAGTACCACATATGAAAGTCGGAATTGAAAATATCAGATTCCATGTGGTTTGTGCTGTTCACACTGTCATGACAAAAACAGATCTGAGTCTCATGTGAGCAAAAGATCTGATTTGGGCTACATTTGCCTGCAGTCTGAACATAACCAAAGTCTGACAACACCTTCCTTCGTGGACATTCTGAGCAGAGTATGTGAGCGACGTGAAATTTGTCTGAACTGTACATCTTTGTTTGCAATGAATTTCTTGAATGAATGTATTAATTATTCGGCCAACTTAGATAACAGTTTTGCTGCTTTAAGTATGTTTCTTCATTCATTAGGAATATTTAAAACAAGTTCCAGGTGGCACTGATGTCTGGATTGGTCTGACTGACAGTGATGTGGAGAACACATGGAAATGGGTTGATGGCACCAACATGACCTCTGGGTGAGAAATCACTCCTGTAAAACTACATCCACCAAACTCGGCACAGTCTGTTCTGACTTAGTCTGTCAATCTATCTATATATTTCAGCCCTTTTATAACCTATCAATACAAAACCACCATAGCAACAAAGTACAAACTTAACACTTCAGATACACTGTTGCAATCATAAAGTACACTGTAGCAACCATATACAATCACCCAAAACACCAAAGCAACCAACAACCACTTGAGCAACTGCCTACAGTCATTCTGTATATCTGTGTGACTGTACAGCCATTAAAACAAGCTTTTAAAATGCTTTCAAACTTTAAGACAAAATTAAAGTTAGTCTTGACAAACTTTATCTCACAGTCTGTATCATATCGCACAGAAAGCAGCACTGAACATCTAATGCTGATCTGTTGCAGGTTCTGGAGGGATGGAGCACCAAGTGATAGCGCTGGTGATAAGGATTGTGCCATAAATCTGCCATCAGGGTTTGCTGATTATTCATGTAAAAAACCTTTTAAATGGATCTGTGAGAAGAACACATTTTAATTTACATTGCTATAAAGGGTTGTTACAACATTTGTCTCATTTCACTTTTTGTTCTGAAACATAGTTCTGCAAGTTTCCATGTAATAAATCATCTTTATCATTAAAACACTGAGTACATTTATTTATGATTTTATTATATTTTATATATAATATTTTATATATTTTATGATTTATTATATTTTGTTAGTGATACATGTGTGCAGCTTCTCATCCACCATATTCACAGTGAAAGCGGAAGTGTCCAAATACTAACATTACTGAATGTGTTTCAATAGATTAACTCAACAAATGAAGTGAGATTGGGGTGTGGCTATTTTTTTTCTTCTTCTTTACTTAAATTCTATATGGTGAGGCTAGTAATGCGGAAACTTCACACTTAAGAGGAAAATAATCAACTTCAATCACTTACAAGAAGTAAGAAATGTTATTACATTGATATCAAAGGCTTGACAACATGACTACTTTTACTAGTAGTGTACAAAAATATTTGAACATAAATCGTTGCTGTTTATCTGCAAAACCTTTTTTATATAAGCAGGATATGACTGCTCAGTGTGGTCACAGTGGTGTAGTTAACGATGAACTCTAAAAGTATCAGTACACAGCTGTGTTTTCCACACACAAGCAACTTACAAAATCTGACTAAAAATGTGCAAGAGGAACAACACAGGTATTGAGATTTATTTCATTATAACAATCAACACACATACTTTAGTCATGTGAGTAATTAAGAAACATTTATCGTCTTGTCTGTGGTGTTCAGGAATTGATTCTGTGAGGAACAGAAGACACAGAAGAGCTACAGTGTGTTTGGTGCTGCTGTGCGTTCTTCTGGTTGAGGCGATCATATTGCTGGGTCTCGAACTCAGAACAAAGACTGATGAGTATGAAAACAGTGAGGACAAATACAACCAAGAAAGGAAAGAGGAACGTGATGAGATCCAAGGCTTGTTAAAAGAGAAAGATGAATTGGAGAATGACATTAGCTACAGGACTAATCAAAATAACCAGTTAAATGAGGAGAAAAAACAACTGTTAGCACAATTTTTGGGTAATCTTGAACTTCACTTAAACTACACAAATGTTTAGTATTAAAAAGATGCAGTGTTTATGTTGTGTGTACACGTGGATATTAGTAAGTTTCAGTTCAGTGTGGACGAGAACAAACAACTCATAACTAAACTGGTTGTGTTACTAGATGGATGGAAGTGCTATCAATCCAGTTTATACTACATTTCCTCTGACACGAAGAACTGGGCTGATAGTAGAGAAGACTGTTTGAACAGAGGAGCAGATCTGATCATCATAAACAACAGAGAGGAACAAGTGAGTGAAACACTGATTGACTAATTCAGATTCATGATTCATTTACTCACATTAGACGTGTGTTAGCTGACATACTACAAAAATGATTTCACTTCTGTTCTATTATTAGGAGTCTTTTAAAACTAATGCTGAATTCTGGATTGGTCTAAATGACAGTGATGTGGAGGGCACATGGAAATGGGTTGATGGCAGCACATTGACCTCTGGGTGAGAAATTACTGAACTGATTAATATGATATAAATGATTATCATATCACACAGAAAGCAGCACTGAACATCTAATGCTTATCTGTACATGCAGGTTCTGGGCGTCTGGACAGCCCAACATGGGCAAAGAGGAAAACTGTGCTGTGCTGAATCCATTAGGGTGGTACGGCTATCCATGTGATAATGTTTTTAAATGGATATGTGAGAGAAAAAAAGCACCTTAAAATAAAATCTGTAATGTTATGTCTAATAGAAAGCAGGTAAAAAAAAATAGTTGTACTTTTTTGTAAGCTATAAGTCCTACTGTAATAAATCATCATTATTAAATTAAGCAAATTAATTTGTGTTTCTGTTATATTTTATTGTTACATGTGCAGCTTATCTGCAGTTTTCTGTCATGTTAATATGTACCCAACTTTCAAAAAAAAAACAAAAAAAAACTGTTATACTTCCAATATCTCAATACCACTGATGCCAAAAGCAGAATTACCAAACGATGAGCTCCAACACACATCAGATCAAGAGTCTGCACACTAGGAACAACAGACTGATTTTAAATCTAAGCTAACGGCTTAAATCTGGCTAATATTCACATCCTAAACAACAAAAAGCATTACCTATGATGCTGAGGAGACGGTAGACACAAACTGAAACCTGTGTACATTTGAGCATTTAACAACAGCATCAGTCTGCTTTTAACCAATAATATATAAGTTTCTCAATCAAGTAGCACAAAATTTGTCTGGCTAACAAATTTGTTGACTCCACTAAAGCTCACAAGATGATGACATTGTGAAATTCATGTTAAATTTTTCAGTTCATCTTCACAGTCTTTGTTATGTTGGTAATATCATTTGTAATTATATAAAAAAAGAGAGCATTCAAAGGCAGAATATTTAAATCATTACTTTTTAATGGATTTGTTACAAGACTTGATCAGTTCTGGTTTCCTACAGCTAAAATATTCCACAAAGTTACTCTGAAACGCTGTGAGACATTTTGACCATAGTGGTTTTGAGTCTCGACAGCATAAGTGTTGAAGCAGAAGCTCAGAGCAGTACAGTCCCAGAACAGACTCAGAACAACATTCACCATCTGAATAATTTCAATACATTATTAAAAGTTATCAAAAAAGTTGCCTTTTTATCATCTTAACAGGATATCACGTGTTCATGACCACAGTTGCACAGTTGCACTGCTCTGACCACTTCAGAGCAGTGCGGTTCACTTAAAGCAACATCATGACTTTTTCATAATTACTGCAGCTTCAGATCCTGACACCATGTTTCATAGCAAGGCTTGAAATTGTGACCATTTTGGTTGTGCATGCACCTGAAATTTACTCTGTGCAACCTCAATTTATTTGGAAGCATTTGTGCAAGTGAAAATAATTGTTGAGGTGTGACCTGTTTTCATTTCTCTACAAAATGTTTGCTAATTATTGCACAGTATGTGCTTGCTGTGAGCTGATACAGTGACCGGTCTAATGTTCTTTCCAAATGTTACATAACCAGTGTTGGGGGTAACGCATTACAAGTAACTTGAGTTACGTAATCAGATTACTTTTTCAAGTAACTAGTAAAGTAACATTACTTTTTCAATTTACAACAAAATATCTAAGTTACTTTTTCAAATAAGTAAGGCAAGTTAATTTTTTCACATTTATTGACTGACAGCTCTCCTGTCCCCATATTGAGAGAAATAAAGTGCAGATGTGTATGCTGTGTGAACATGATGGTTATTGTAGTTTTAGACTAAATGTGAACATGCATTTACTCATCTTACTTGCACGAAAACATTCAGTATTCCTCAAAATGAATAAAAACAGTGAAATGCAATCTCAGAATTTTTGCTAACCTGTAATAATAAACTATATTAAATTACACAAATATACTTTATGTATTTAATCTCAATTATTAACCAATGTTTTTGCTGCTGACCTTCAATATACCTAATTCAACCATACTAATAAGCAAAAAATACTTTAGATTTAGAGATAAGAACTAGAACTCTCTTCTCCTGTATCATATTCTTCTTTAATCCGGAATAGCAGCACGGCTGAAGGGTGTGTTTGAGTTGCGCCCTCTACTGTACAGGTGTAAATATGCATTTCCTTCAGCCTGAGGCTTATTCATTTCACTTTTGGTGTGAAAGGGCCTTTTTGCCAAAAATAGATTTTTTTGTTGTTATTAAAAAACAAACAAGCAAGCCCAGCCCTGGTGAGAAAAAGTAACACAAAAGTAATATAACGCATTACTTTTCATAAAAAGTAACGAAGTAACACAATTAGTTACTTTTTTAGGGAGTAACGCAATATTGTAGTGCATTACTTTTAAAAGTAACTTTCCCCAACACTGTACATAACTGATTAAAATAAATTTTTACATTCTTAACTTTAATGCAGATTTAAGATATTAGCAATCAATCACTCCCTTTCTTTGAGCTCCTTTATCATGTTGAATGATGAAAAGAACACCGAGACATTTTGTCAAGACAAAGTAACTGTGGATCCACCAGCAAAGGAAAGAATGGCTGAAAGACTCGGAGTGGCTCTGCTATGAAAATGGCACAATGCAATGCGTTCACTGTAAAGCCTGTGGGACAGAGGTTGCAGGTACCACAGAGCTCACCACTGAATCCACACGTTTTAAGCACGAGAGCTTGATTAAACGCGGACAAGTGTGTGGCAAAGAATTCAGATCAGGTTTGATTGTTGAAGCTTTTATTCTGCCCAACTGGCAGAGAGCTGAATGTGAAACTTAAATTTAAAGAAATCTGTTAATATACCATTTTGCTGGTATTCTTATTTTTTTGAAGTTGGGGGCACCAGTAGAATGAGCACTGAGGGACATCGCTGAGACACAAGAGATGAAATGGAGAGAAATGGAAAGACGATGATTATGCCAACCTACACAGACCTACAGTATACAGAAATGACATTCAGCATTAGCAGTTAAATGTCTGAAAACTTGAAGGCACACTTTTTGTAATTTCTTTCTTTCAAATGTTTCACCCTAAACAAAATAGATAAAAAATATTTTTAATATGTTATAATGTTATAAATATCATGAGATGAAGACTCCATATCAGTAACTTAATGTACAGTAGCTTCCTTAAGCACAAAAGGTCTGGGCAACATGTATAGTCATTATAGCAACACAGAATGGGAAAACTTTTATTTTTTATTTTTCTTTTATTAACATGTAAAGGCATGTGAAAATACAGAGAAAGAAAATTAAAATCATTTATATTTCATGGATTTGCTGCAGTCAGTCGTGTGTTCCCAACTGAATAAAGGTAGCAAAACTTCTGTTCTAAAAGCATAAACCTTTTTCATAAAAGACGTTTTAACTATTTTTTTTTTATTCTCCAAATTGAAACGAATGCAAACAAGATCACAGAAAACCATCAATTGAAACAGAGTGCACTGAAAAACGCTTGTTTAAAATACCCAGTGCAACTAGTATCAACTGTGTTTGTTATAAAAAGACTGAAACTGTAGTGAAGGAGTACATTCATTTAACCTTAAAAAATGAACAAATCACACGTTCCTGACCACAGTGATGCCGTCAAAAAGCAAAAGCTCAAAAGAAGTGTAGAGTAGTGCAGTTTACTTGAAGAAACAACTTCTAATAATCTCACATTTAACTCCAGCAGACTGAATACGTCATCTTATGACAAAATGAACATTCCCGGGAAACATGGGATGGACAGAGATGATGAATAAGAGATGATTATCTATGTTAATGTTGATCCTATAAACAGTTTTGATGTCAGGACAGAAACAGAAAACTCAGACACCAAGAGACACCAAACTGAGACTCATTTTATCATAACAACAACTAACTCACACATTTTTGTCACTTGAGTGTTTAAGACACATTGTCTGTCATCTTCAGAAATGGCTAGTGTGAGGATCAGAAGCTCCAGAGCAGCTGCAGTGTGTTTGGTGCTGCTGTGTGTTCTTCTGCTGACTGCAGTCATAGTGCTGTGTGTCTACATCCATACAAAGAGCTCAAACTACACTGAAGAGAGAGACCAGCTAACATCCAAGAATGAAAACCTGAATGAGAGAGACCACCTAAGAAATTAACTAAAGAAACTTTACCACAAATCTTATGTAGTTATTTGCTATACAGCAGAATTTTTTAAAACATGATGGAGTTGGATTGTGCTCTCAGTAACTTTCAGTGTACACAATCTATGAGTATATTATCTGTAATAAGTTACAGACAGACATGTGTAAATGGGGATTAAAAGCTAATATCTGAACTTGTTCTCTCAGCTGGATGGAGTTGCTATCAATCCAGTCTTTACTACATATCCAAAGAGACAAAGAGCTGGACTGAGAGCAGTGAGTGAGTTAGAGTGTGTTTATGTGTGTGTGTGTGTGTGTGTGTGTGTGTGTGTGTGTGTGTGTGTGTGTGCGTTGGTGCGGCCGGATTATGAGGACAAAATGCATGAATACGTACCGACTCTATGAGGACATACCGTAACTATGAGGACAGTGCTGATGTCCTCATAAGTCGAGCAGTGCAGAAAGGCTTATAAGGTTGTTCCTAACCACCTCCCGCGTTTTCTCAATATGTCCTTATAAACACGTTGTACCCGTTTTTCTGTGTGTATGTGTGTATGCTCAGTGTGTATAATCTCCCCCTATTGAAAATTTGGTGCTACTGCGGTTTCATACACATTTCATACACCTAGACCCGCCCAAGCGCGCGATTCATTGGTGGAACACTGGAATCCTCGTCAGTGATTGGCTGGATTTGACATCGTGACCGTCAGCTCGCCCCGCCTCTGATCTTCAATCGTCTTGATGCGAGGTGTGACGGAGAGATTAATAACAATAATAATTAAGATTAATTAGCAGAATTCCAGCGAAATTTGCGAGATATAACGGGAGATTTTCACTTGATCATGTCAAAGGTAAGTGTATTTACTTATAAAAGTAAGTTACATAGCTCAGTGTGTTATGAGTCAGACAGTTTTAACTAGTTACCTTTAAACATGGCAGCTAATCGGGCTAACATCAGTTAAAGGTACTAGCCTATTAGCGGCTAAAATGGCGTCTTTGGCGTTTTTTAAGGTACAAACAAAATTATTTTGTGGTTCATAGACACATAATGACGTATTAGTTTTTCTTATCAAAAGTAACAAACCCCAAAGTGACTGTAATGGGAGGTGAGCTACAGTGTTATTTTCATTCACCATCTGATAACAGCAAAGACTAATCGATTCTGGGGATTGATTGATAAAAAATGAGAATCGAGAAATCATTATTTTTTTTACTCAGGTCTAACGTTAATGAATTTGCAGTAATATGATAGAGACATATTAGAAATATATAACATAAACATACCTTAAGCAAAATGACTGACTGTATTATCGAATATTATTTATAATATATATATATATATATATATATATATATATATATATATATATATATATATATATATATATTATATTCGGTAATACAATCAGTTATTTTGCTTAAGGTATGTTTATGTTATATATTTCTAATATGTCTATCATAATAGACTGTAAATTCAGTTTATATATATTAGGCTTAGCTACAGTCTGACAGTAACATACTTTATATAAAGAATTCTTATAATAAAAACATATACTCATCATGTTACCTGGAATGTTTTTAGTCAACATGGTGAGAAAGAAGAGAATAAAACCTGAGCAGGATGCAATATTGTCGGACAAAGACAAAGCCTTCATCGAGGGACGACAAATCAACACATTTAAAGGTAAGTTGTGCGTCACAAAGCACTTTGACTATGTTCAGACTGCAGGCAAATCAGATATAAATTTTTTTTCTTTACCTCTGATCAGATCTTCTCAGACATATTGTCCACATTATTAAAGGGATACTTCAGGATTTAGCATTAAGCTTTGTATTAGTAGAATACCACTAGTATTTTCGAATTACCGTGCTTTCCCCCTTCATATCAGCCCGAGATGAGAGATTTATGCATTTTTATTCTGTAAAAAAGCCTCCGATGACACAAAAATCGTCATTTTGCGTCATCGGAGGCTTTTTTGGCCAGAGGCTTAAAACTACAGCCAGTAATAGCAGGTAGTTCCGCATTTTTTCACCACGCCCATAACATATGCGCGTTTGAGGTTACTCACGGACATAGATCAAAGATTTAATCAAAAGTGGGTGTCAATTATATTTTTAAGCTTACAGTAATAATTAACATTATTTTGTTATAGTCTGCACTACATCAGTGGTTCATCTCGCAAATTTATCGGTCTCTGCAGTCATCTCAACCAATACAGCAACAGGCTTTTGTGGTAACGTTAGCATAAATAGATAAATAAACTCAGTTTTACAGAACAGTGGCTTTACTTTGATAACAGTCAACTTATATGCAACTTATATGTAATTGTCTATCTAACGTTACTTTGCTAAGTTTGCAGTTTTACTGCTACCTACAACACTACATATAGGCTACTGTGTTATCAGAAATAGAGTCTAGTATCAGCGAGTCTTACCTCTAGGCGAATACGCTTAGGCCGTGTGTCCACCAGAGCGTTTTTAGCTAGCTGAAAATGCTAGGCGCTCTGCTTAAAATGCGTTTTTTTCCGTTGAGACGCTTTGTTGCTATGATACGGAATATCCACGGCATTTTTGTGTTTCCATTTGCTCAAATAGCAAAAGAAAAACTCCCCAAAGGTGTTTTCACAGCTTTCAAAAAGAGGAAAAAAATAAAGAGGGTCTATTTCTTTGTTCTGCTGGACATAAAGGAAGATATTTGGAAGAATGTAACCACACAGTTTTGGGGCACTATTGACTTCCATAGTATTTTTCATATAGAAGTGGTGCCCCGAAAGTCTGTGGTTACATTCTTCAAAATATCTTTGTGTTCAGCAAAACAAAGATGACAGACTTTTCATTTTTGGGTGAACTAATCCTTTAACAACCCAAAGGCAGATCACTTGAGTGCAGCTGATGTTGTTTTGAAATGATCAAGAATATTTCAGTAAACAAATAAGCTATCCTTTGGATCCTCTGATCTTATTTCCTTTCCTTGCATTCCCTCACATCCTTCAGAGGTGACAATGAGAAGTGCACTGTATTGCTGGCAGTCTGAACATGGTCACACATTTTGCCCTAGGGTCAGCCTATTATTTACATAAAGGTTGAAGAAACAAAAAAAACTTATAAAATTATATTTTTTATTTCAAAATTAATACTTGAAATTCTGTATAGGTTACAGAGAATAGGGTAACCAAACTCAACTAGTATTTCATTGGTAACCAATGCTTGAAATATTTTGTCACTTGCTGCACCTCATATTACATTACAAAGTTTTACAGGATTTAACCCTTTAAAAAGATAAGATGGTTAGTTGTGTAATAAATAGGTGCACTTGGGTTCATGTTTTATTATTATTATTATTTTTATTATTATTTGTCCTTTTAGGGAGAGGTGTGTTTGCTCTTGAGCACATTGAATCATCCACCTTTGTTGTTGAAGACCGTGGGATTCTCTCTCAAAGTAAACATGTTGAAGATGTTGAAGGCAACTACTTGTTTGACTTCACATGGAATGGAACACGTAATTGGTAAGCTGGCCATTTTTTTCAACGATAATTATGATTAATATTATTGTTTCTATTATTATTACTGTAGCAGCTTTGCTAGGGTTCTTATAACAATAGGAACTTATAAGTTAGTGATAATCAATAACATGGTTATTGTTTAGCAGGCTGATTCCTAAGTGGGGTTATATATTTAGCCTATCATCTCACCTTTTAAATTCTCAGGAAGGGAAGTTAACTGTCACAATGTGTATTTTTTAATATAGGTTAAATAGGCCAAGGTTACCCTAACCCCAAAAATATATATTGTTCAGTTAGGAATGTTTTAAGTTTCTTACTGCATTATTTTTCTCACAGCATAGATGCTACTAAAGTGGACTGTTCACTTGGGCGACTGCTGAATGATGATCACAGAAATCCAAATTGCAAAGTCAAGACAATAATTGTTGACGGAAGACCACACCTGTGCCTATTTAGTATAAGAGATATCTTTCCAGATGAGGAGGTCACATACAACTATGGGGATTCCTCGTGGCCTTGGCGTTTAAGGGTGAGTTTCTTGAAGACTTTATTTATTTGAAAGTCAACCATGTTTCACTCTGTTCTGCATTTCATGAATTTGTTAAAAAAAAAAAGATTCTGCATGTCTGCTTTGTGCACGACAGCCATTAAAGTGACAGTAGATACTTAGACTTTGGTTAATACTATCTGGCAAACATCCTTGCCTCAGTTTTGTACCTGTCTTTCTCACAATTACAGGAATTGTGTGACGAGACATCAGTGACTGTGACTGAATGCCGTGTGAATCCTTCCTCATCAGTGAGTGAGAAAGTAAGTGATCGTATGTTCCTTAATTGTTTACTTCTCTTTGACACTGACAGTGTTAAGTGGAGGACAGTTGGGCATCATACTAGGCTGTTTTATGTGGACCGTTGTCTTAAAGACGTTGTTGTGACGTCTCAACTTTGAGTAAAATGTGCCTTTCTCTGTTTACTCATTTTCATCACTTGTGTATTGGGGGATGGGCATGACTCTGACCTGAAATGTAAGGACAGTCCTCCTCTATGGGGACCGTCGTGTTAGGGTTAGGGTTTGATGAAAAGATATGTTGCTTTGGGTATGTGTCAGACATTGACCTTTATAATGTAAATTGTATTACTGTATAGACAAGATCCTCATGTATACATGTTTTACGTCTGCTTTATGCACGACAGCCATTAAAGTGACAGTAGACACTTAGACTTTGGTTGATACTAGTATTGGTTGTAGTGCCAATCTGGCAAACATCCTTGCCTCAGTTTTGTACCTGTCTTTCTCACAATTACAGGAATTGTGTGACGAGACATCAGTGACTGTGACTGAATGCAGTGTGAATCCTTCCTCATCAGTGAGTGAGAAAGTAAGTGATCGTATGTTCCTTAATTGTTTACTTCTCTTTGACAATGTTCAAGGATTACGTCACTTTGAAATTAAAATTACCCCAAGCTTTACTCACCCTCAAGCCATCCTAGGTGTATATGACTTTCTGATGAACATAATAGCAGAAATATTAATAACTACCCTGACACATCCAAGCTTTATAATGGCAGTGATAGGGTTCAGTGACTATGAACTGAACAAAGTGCTTTCATCCACATCCATCCATCATGAATATATGCTCCACACCGATCCGGAGTGTTAATAAAAGCCTTCTGAATCAAAACAATGCGTTTTGCATAAAATAAATATCCATATTTAACAAGTTATGAAGTCAAATATCGAACTTCCGCTAGACCACCTTCCATGTACAAGTTATGAAGAAAGTGTAAACTGGCATCGCGTCAATTACACTTTCTGCGTACGTTGAATACGGAAGGCGGTCTGGCGGAAGCTCGATATTCGACTTTATAACTTGTTTAAATATGGATGTCTTTTTACACAAATGCATCACTTCGCTTTAGAAGGCCTTTAATAACACTCTGGAGCCGTGTGGAGTACAGGTTTATGATGGATGGATGTGGATGGAAGCACTTTGTTCAGTTCATACTCATTGAACCCTATCACTGCCATTATAAAGCTCAGATGTGTCAGGATATTTAGTAATATTTCTCTTGTTTCTGATTGTCTTTGTCAGAAACAAGAAAGCCATATACACTGGAAGCCCGTACAAGTTGATTGAACCTAAAAAATTTATGGAAACTCGTTGCCCTAAAAAATTGATTTTCTCTTGTTGAACAAACAAGACATTTTACGTTTAATGGGTTTCATTCATGAAACATTCGTAAATATACGAGTAAATATGTGAGTGATTTGCGCGTAAAGAGACCTTCCCGAAAACTCTTCTCCTGATTCACAAATACTTCGTAAACGTCAGAAGTGATAGTGAAATGTGTGTGTGAGTTAATGAATTCCATTCAGTCATAAATGGGACGCGCGTGCACGCTCATTCTCAATTACCATAAATCCCGCCCATTAAATCCGACTGACGGGCATCATATTATGACACCAAATTAAGGATTTTGGCCATTTTATAGGAAACAATTTCCATAACAATAAGGGGCCATTAGTTTGCCTAGCCTTATTGAAATCAATTAATTATTTGATTAAAGTGCTCCGTTTGCAGATGCTATTAATGGCTCTCACAAAAAAGTAAAAAGAAAAAATGTATGTAATTACTAGATATATTTTTTTTTTCAAAATGCTATGTAAATATGTACTTTTATTAAGGTGAATTAAAATGCAGCCTTATTAATGAGCAAAACATTCAGATGTTAAACGCACTATTTACGCGTGACTGGGAGCAGGTGTAGATTTCTTTCGTACCAACTAACATTTGGAAAATACGAACATTTTAATGAATCCGAAAATTTACGCCAGAACCACTTTACACACGATTTACACAAAAATTCGTTCTGCTCGTGTTTCATGAATGAGACCCAATGTACTTAACATTACAATAGTATTGCAATAAAAAGTTTGTTCATTTAACTAATATCTGTTAAAATAGCTCAAATTTATTGATTTAGGTCACTTAAAATATTCAATTGCACACATTTTATTGCATTCATTTTAAGACTTTAATTTTAATATAGCTTTTTAATTTCAGTTATTTTGAAGAATTCTTACTTTTTAAGTTAACTCCACTATAAACAAGAACAAAGAATACACCAAACAGTGATTTATTTGAATCCACAATTTATTTAAATTCAGTTTCTAGAAAATAACAAGAAACCATCACAAAATTCTGCTCCAAGATGATTCCGACAGTAGATGGATGGAGGTAGAAGGGCAGTGGATGCTGTGTCATATCTTCACTTTCTAGGCTGTATGCTGTCCTCATCATCAGAAGCCTAAACATGAATAAAGAGATTACTCAGAATATTCACATGCATAATTTCAAAATGATGCTGACACTTCAGCTTAATTTACACACCTTTGTCTGTTGCACAAAATCTCTCAAATCACTCTCTTCTTCCCAACCAGCCTGCTTGTACACCTAAAGCAGAAGAACAAAGTTTGTTAATGTAAGGAAATTGTCAAAACTGAACAAATGTCGAATTTGAATATCTATTTTTCATGTGTATGAATAAACACACAAAATATGAACATAGGCATTTCACTTTACCTGACAGAGCTGGTCAAGACTGAAGCATCTTAGCTTTGATTGGATCTGCTTGGAATCTGCTGAGTGACAAAAAATCCACATTATTTCATTAATTTTTACCAGCAGACAATGTAAACTATATTTAACACAAAAAAAAGCATATCACAGGATGAAATCCTACTGAAACTTAAACACAGATAGCTAGCTTGGCTAACAGCACACAGGTGAGCACAATGTTGCATTTATTTTGTAGATAACTTAGCTTTGTATACGATCATGATTTTGGATTCACGATACTTTTGCAAAACGCAGCTGTGGTGTTTTGCCTGTTGGTGCTTGACCTGCCAAGAGCAGGCTGACATCATCAGTGCAGTGTCATTCACGTTTAATACGAACATTGTGCTTACAAATATCGACAAATAACAAGAATGCATTAATTATTAAAAAGAGATGAACACTTGATATAACACATTCGTGCATTCACTATAATCTTAACTTTACCATAATGGCAAGCGATGATTTCCACTGATTAAGTTACAAATAATGCGATCTGTGAAGAGACCGTGGCGGAAGACTTAACTAGCATGTAAGTTAATGCAGCCAAACTAGCTAACTGCTGTCCCTTGAGATCAATATTGATATGTATCTCATTTACATTCTGAAACGAATTAATAAGAGCTTGTTTCAGAGTAAAAACTAAAAGTTCTTCAACTTACCAGCAAACGTTGACAGAAACACACGCTACATTCCAGCTTGGCGTCATTTCAAACTGCCCAATGAAATTCTTCCTTGTGTTGCATTCCTGTTCGTTGCCATTGACAACAGACTTGAATTAGCACAGTTAAGTTGATTGAACTAAAACATTCCAGTAGAATGAGAGAATTCATGCAAATCGTGCACAAAACCCAAAACAATTGTGTAATGAAGAGAAAATTAAAAAGTTTATGTTTAGTTTATTTAATTAGTTTGGGTTAAATCAACTTCAGGGATTACAGTGTACACCTAGGATGGCTTGAGGGTGAGTAAAGGTTTGGCTAATTTTCATTTCAAAGTTAATCTAATCTTTAAGTGTAGGACAGTTGGGCATCATACTAGGCTGTTTTATGTGGACCGTTGTCTTAAAGACGTTGTTGTGACGTCTCAACTTTGAGTAAAATGTGCCTTTCTCTGTTTACTCATTTTCATCACTTGTGTATTGGGGGAT
This sequence comes from Ancherythroculter nigrocauda, assembly GCA_036281575.1. Lineage (NCBI taxonomy): Eukaryota > Metazoa > Chordata > Actinopteri > Cypriniformes > Xenocyprididae > Ancherythroculter > Ancherythroculter nigrocauda. The sequence continues at coordinate 31,986 of VTFQ01000364.1, forward strand.
GGGCATGACTCTGACCTGAAATGTAAGGACAGTCCTCCTCTATGGGGACCGTCGTGTTAGGGTTAGGGTTTGATGAAAAGATATGTTGCTTTGGGTATGTGTCAGACATTGACCTTTATAATGTAAATTGTATTACTTTATAGACAAGATCCTCATGTATACATGTTTTACGTCTGCTTTGTGCACGACAGCCATTAAAGTGACAGTAGATACTTAGACTTTGGTTAATACTATCTGGCAAACATCCTTGCCTCAGTTTTGTACCTGTCTTTCTCACAATTACAGGAATTGTGTGACGAGCCATCAGTGACTGTGACTGAATGCCGTGTGAATCCTTCCTCATCAGTGAGTGAGAAAGTAAGTGATCGTATGTTCCTTAATTGTTTACTTCTCTTTGACACTGACAGTGTTAAGTGGAGGACAGTTGGGCATCATACTAGGCTGTTTTATGTGGACCGTTGTCTTAAAGACGTTGTTGTGATGTCTCAACTTTGAGTAAAATGTGATTTTCTCTATTTACTCATTTTCATCACTTGTGTATTGGGGGATGGGCATGACTCTGACCTGAAATGTAAGGACAGTCCTCCCCTATGGGGACCGTTGTGTTAGGGTTAGGGTTAGGGTTTGATGAAAAGATATGTTGCTTTGGGTATGTGTCAGCTTTATTTTATTGTGGATAAGGTTTAAACCCAATATGCACACTTTTCAGTCAGGACATGCTTTCAATACAGCAACAACTGCAGTGTCTTTCAGTCAAAAAGAAGTAAACAGTTAAGGTCCGTTTACACCAACAATGATAACTACATTAGCATCCACACCAGCAGAAGGTATCTTTCTGTTTACTGTAAGCACATGCTTGTCTGCTGCTTAAATACTCGAGCTTGGTATAGCAGAATTAATTCTGATTGGCTGTCAATGTTTTTAGCGTTTAATCTGGATATCTTTTTGAAAGTGATTCTAACAATATTGTTTCACTGTACCGTTATTGTTTAAGCTCTTATGAAGATGCTGCTACTCTTAAATATTGAAAGATTTTTTTTAACTATAACTTTATAGTTATTGTCCTTGGTGTGAACAGGCCCTTTTTAGTTGCTAAAATTCACCCTGTCCTGAGTTAGCGGTGAGGGTTTTGCGTTTGGAGAGATTTTCTTGTATAAAATTTGCCTTTTAAGGGACTTTTTTTGGAAGAAAACAACGAATAACATCTACATTCATATTCATTTGTTAAATGTTATGCATCAGAATTGAAACATTTTATGATAATGGTATACAATTGCTCTGATTTCAGATGACCTGTAAAGACAAGTCAAAGACCGTTGCGAAGAAAGGAGATTCAGCTTTGACTGGAGATGAAATGGTACATTGACCTTTATAATATAAATTGTATTACTGTATAGACAGGATCCTCATGTATACATGTTTTACGTCTGCTTTGTGCACGACAGCCATTAAATTGACAGTAGATACTTAGACTTTGGTTAATACTATCTGGCAAACATCCTTGCCTCAGTTTTGTACCTGTCTTTCTCACAATTACAGGAATTGTGTGACGAGCCATCAGTGACTGTGACTGAATGCAGTGTGAATCCTTCCTCATCAGTGAGTGAGAAAGTAAGTGATCGTATGTTCCTTAATTGTTTACTTCTCTTTGACACTGACAGTGTTAAGTGGAGGACAGTTGGGCATCATACTAGGCTGTTTTATGTGGACCGTTGTCTTAAAGGCGTTGTTGTGACGTCTCAACTTTGAGTAAAATGTGCCTTTCTCTGTTTACTCATTTTCATCACTTGTGTATTGGGGGATGGGCATGACTCTGACCTGAAATGTAAGGACAGTCCTCCTCTATGGGGACCGTCGTGTTAGGGTTAGGGTTTGATGAAAAGATATGTTGCTTTGGGTATGTGTCAGACATTGACCTTTATAATGTAAATTGTATTACTGTATAGACAAGATCCTCATGTATACATGTTTTACGTCTGCTTTGTGCACGACAGCCATTAAAGTGACAGTAGATACTTAGACTTTGGTTGATACTATCTGGCAAACATCCTTGCCTCAGTTTTGTACCTGTCTTTCTCACAATTACAGGAATTGTGTGACGAGACATCAGTGACTGTGACTGAATGCAGTGTGAATCCTTCCTCATCAGTGAGTGAGAAAGTAAGTGATCGTATGTTCCTTAATTGTTTACTTCTCTTTGACAATGTTCAAGGATTACGTCACTTTGAAATTAAAATTACCCCAAGCTTTACTCACCCTCAAGCCATCCTAGGTGTATATGACTTTCTGATGAACATAATAGCAGAAATATTAATAACTACCCTGACACATCCAAGCTTTATAATGGCAGTGATAGGGTTCAGTGACTATGAACTGAACAAAGTGCTTTCATCCACATCCATCCATCATGAATATATGCTCCACACCGATCCGGAGTGTTAATAAAAGCCTTCTGAATCAAAACAATGCGTTTTGCATAAAATAAATATCCATATTTAACAAGTTATGAAGTCAAATATCGAACTTCCGCTAGACCACCTTCCATGTACAAGTTATGAAGAAAGTGTAAACTGGCATCGCGTCAATTACACTTTCTGCGTACGTTGAATACGGAAGGCGGTCTGGCGGAAGCTCGATATTCGACTTTATAACTTTTACAATTACAGGAATTGGGTGACGAGACATCAGTGACTGTGACTGAATGCCGTGTGAATCCTTCCTCATCAGTGAGTGAGAAAGTAAGTGATCGTATGTTCCTTAATTGTTTACTTCTCTTTGACACTGACAGTGTTAAGTGGAGGACAGTTGGGCATCATACTAGGCTGTTTTATGTGGACCGTTGTCTTAAAGACGTTGTTGTGACGTCTCAACTTTGAGTAAAATGTGCCTTTCTCTGTTCACTCATTTTCATCACTTGTGTATTGGGGGATGGGCATGACTCTGACCTGAAATGTAAGGACAGTCCTCCTCTATGGGGACCGCCGTGTTAGGGTTAGGGTTTGATGAAAAGATATGTTGCTTTGGGTATGTGTCAGCTTTATTTTAGTGTGGATAAGGTTAAGACACAATATGCACACTTTCTAACAGCATACAAAACAGCATACAATTGCTCTGATTTCAGATGACCTGTAAAGACAGTGTCACTTCTCTTTGACACTGACACACTTGTGTATTGGGGGATGGGCATGACTCTGTCCTGAAATGTAAGGACAGTCCTCCTCTATTATCGTTCCAAAAACAGCTTGATTAAAAAAGGATACTGGTAAATAACTATATATTTTTTATTTATTTGTTTGTTTGCCTATACTTTATGGTGCTAACTCAATTAGCTGGATTTGATCGATGACGATTTGGCACAATCTTGGATTGTTCGGTTCTTCGACACTTATTCTGGAGTTGCTGTCATAGCAACAGGTCCGTAAGCATAAGCCTGCTCGGGAGCAGGCTTATGTCTTGTAAACAGGATTAGATTGCATCTTTTTAAGCGGCACAGATACTTAAAATCTGTTCCATCCAATGCTATTTTATTTAAAGAGTTCTGAACTGAACCAGGAACTAAATTAATAACTTATTTGAAAATAATATAATAATATTGTGTAGTCTATAATACTATTGACACAACCAGTTTTTCTCATTGAGATTTATTTGTGATAATAATTACTTTTATTGGAGTCTTACACACATGCTGTACAGTTAATCTGAGCCGTGCATTATTTTGATTGGTGACATATTATGGGAGTGGCTTGAAACAGAAAACTTGATCTTGACCCATAAGAAACTTTAATTAATGCTGTCATGTAGGGCTGGATGATTAATCGAAAAGTAATCAAAACTGAAATTCAGAACCTCTAACCGACGTAATTTTCCCATGTCGGTTATTTCGTTTTTTTTAATCCTGTTAATACTTCCCCCTTAAAAACACACTACCGCGTGTGTAGCCATGTGACTCTGCCCCGTCCAGTCAGTGGCATAAAAGCAAAACACGGAGGTGAACACCGGTTCAACACATACACCGCGTTCCAAATCATTATGCAAGTGACATATCAGTTAGATTTCAGCAGAATAAACATTCAGATTTTAGTTTTTCTAAGAAAATGTTTGTTTGTTTATTTATCCATATCTTTTTAGATAACTGGTATCAATGTCAGACAAAATAATTTGCCAGATCTATGGAAACCCTACTTAGAGGTTGTTCCACATTATTAAGCAAGTCACAGTTCTCATGCAATATGGGAGGAAGAAAGATCTTTCTGAAGAAGAAAAGCATGAAATGGTCCAGTGGTCCAATGTTTTCATGCCTTTTGCACAACATTGGACCATTTCATGCTTTTCATCTTCAGAAAGATCTTTCTTCCTCCCATATTGCATGAGAACTGTGACTTACAACCTCTAAGTAGGGTTTTCATAGATCTGGCAAATTATTTTGTCTGAGATTGATACCAGTTATCTAAAAAGACATGGATAAATAAACAAACAAACATTTTCTTAGAAAAACTAAAATCTGAATGTTTATTGTACTGAAATCTTACTGATATGTCACTTGCGCGCCATCGCTACACTGCGTTCCAAATTATTATGCGAGTGGTGAGCCTTGCGTCTTCACTAAACTTTGTCAGTTGTAGTTGTTTTATGGTTTGGACATTTAAGCGATTAGATGATCGGATGTGTATTATATCAAGCTAACATGCTCACGCAGCTGCATTGTGGCACGAACATTCATACAAACAGTAGCTGTGAAGATCGCGCACAGAGAGGAACGCAGAAACTAGTTGTCAGCGCTGTCCTGTGATTTATCACAAAAGTAGCTTAGAAATTCAAAACTTATTATAGCATATATTTTTCTACTTTTGAAGGAACTATTTACAACCTACAACTTCACAATTAATAGAGACAGTACAATTAATCACACATATACTGGTACTGTGCTAATTTATCTTTATGATTTACAACGAGCAGAAATCTGTAAGAAATGTTACGAACCATAGATAAAATAACTGCTGATAGTGAGCTACGATGTCAGATCGCTCTTTCAACAGGAAAAAATATCCCACCTTTAATAGTCAATCATATTTACAGTACAAACCTTGTCAGTGAACTATGAGGGGGAAAAAAACCCCAGAAACAAAATAATCATTCATTAATCGTAATCGAGGTAAAATGTTCAATTAATGAAGGTTTTGATTTTAGGCCGTAATCGTCAAGCCCTAATAACACTTATAATAAGCAAAACATGGTCAGGTCAAAGTGTCTGAATAATTTTTGGTTCCAAATTTTTATCAATTTTACTGGTAGTCCACTGTATGAAGAATATTTTGGTATAATATGTCACAGTTTACTTTAGCTATCTTCATTTACATAAATGAACTATAGTGTCCTGCACCCACTAGTAAAAATATATCAAAAGTTATCCGCTTGTTAAGTCGTGACGTAAGGAACGCCGTTTCCGGGTCCAATCCTTGACTCGTTTCACTTGAGAATGCCATCGGCGGCCGTTTTTGAGCGCTATTTATTCATATTAAACATCAATCATTTTAAAAAGTTAAAACATTTTAAATACTTACAGTCTACACAACAGTCTCCGTGCTCACAGCATCACAGACATTAATATTTTAAATATTTATAAAAGATGAATCATTGTCTGGCCATCTAGAATTTTGGTACGGAGATAAAGGTTATGATTATATTTTTTTTTTAGTATTACACCACATCGTGTGTGTATATTAGCACCATTTGTTGTTTTCTTATGGTATGAAATGGAGCGTTAGGACCCGGAAGCGCTGCTGTGTGACGTCAGACTTAACAACCGAATATCTAGAGTCTGAATAATTTTTGGTTTGACTGTATTTACATACTGTATATGTATATATGTATATTTTTATTTGTTTTGCAGAGACCAAATCGAGGAACACTGAAAAGGCCATGGAGCCCAAATGAAGTGAATGCTGTCATGAAACATTATTCCATATTTCAAAGGGACACCTTGCAACAAAAACCGATTGTGAGCAGTGCAAGACTGCAGAGGACCCTGCTCTGAGAGAAAGAACAGTCCAAAATATAAGGGGCTTCGTGAGGAACCGAGGTATGATGTTGAAAAAAAAAGTTCTTAGAGAGTTCCTAGAGAGATCATTTTGGCCTTACATTAATGTGTGTGGCTTTTGTTCTGCAAAATTGTCTAAAATGTTGTTGGACCACTGAATTTATAAGCAGAAGAGTCTGAATCAGGTCTATATTTTGTGCTGAAGACATCCTTTTATTTACTTTTGTTAAAACATTGTTTTTATAGAAATGTACAAATTATTGCATTTTTATTGGAAGGCAGTATAATTTGTTTTTTCCACTGGCACTGTGTTGCTGAGTGAATTTTGTGGCCCATACCCTGTTGCACTTTGGTCCCATAAACATACTTATTTTATATCTTAGTTGTTGAGCCTTTTTTACCATTTGTTAATTTTTATTAATTGCCTTTTCAGTTTCTTTTGAGTTTTATTGCTTCATCTTATTGACCTTTAACTAGTCTTAAGTCTGAAGTGTAAAACTTGCTGATCTTTGATCACTAAATTTTCTTCAACCAGGTTAATTTAACCTGTGTATTGCACCACATGTATGCTTGTTGGCTGACATACTGTAGCAACAGCACATTGTAGCACTATTTCCTTAGGTATGCATATTAATTTTGCAGGTTCAGTGGCAGCAAAAAGATGCACAATAATTTGTGAATTCACTCTTCAATGTAGAAGAGCTGATTTGATTTAGTATGGTTAACTAATACTAGTACTCCTGCTATGTATGGAGTAAATGGAGTGATGTCCAGTTAAACCCAGATTGTCCTCATAATGAAGGGTTAGTTATGGTTGTGTGTGTTTGTGTGTGAAGTCCAGTTAAACCCAAACTGTCCTCATAATGAAGGGTTAGTTATGGTTGTGTGTGTATGTAAACAATGTCCAGTTAAACCCAAACTGTCCTCATAATGAAGGGTTAGTTATGGTTGTGTGTGTATGTAAACAATGTCCAGTTAAACCCAGATTGTCCTCATAATGAAGGGTTAGTTATGGTTGTGTGTGTATGTAAACAATGTCCAGTTAAACCCAGATTGTCCTCATAATGAAGGGTTAGTTATGGTTGTGTGTGCATGTAAACAATGTCCAGTTAAACCCAGATTGTCCTCATAATGAAGGGTTAGTTATGGTTGTGTGTGTTTGTGAGTGATGTCCAGTTAAACCCAAACTGTCCTCATAATGAAGGGTTAGTTATGGTTGTGTGTGTGTGTGTATGTAAACAATGTCCAGTTAAACCCAATTGGTCAACAATTTTCATTTAGATACTAATCAATTCTTTAACAATTATAACTCTCTTTTCACAATAACATGAAACACCATCAAATGCCTATATTCTGCTTTATTCAAAACAATTTTTATACAAAACTACTTAAAATCTAATGAATAAATTAAGACATTGACATTCAAGGTTCAATTATGAAAACTACTTATGTATCTTACAATAAAACCATCATCTCAAACTGTTCAGTAACATATTTAATCTACATTTTTGAAAAAAAATGTATGCATAAATGTGTGTTCTCACTGGGAAGTGACTGCTCTAGTCAGTGACGGTTAACTAGTAAACTATCCTTTTTTTTTATTTCTTAATTTTTATAGTTAATTTACTTTCATATTTCACTTCCCCTCTTCTCTCTTTGCTCTTCCCTCACATCACACCTGTTAAAGCTCACATTACAAAGTCAGGGTTATTTTTTAAAATATTTAATAAGATTAAGCCAGGTTAAGCAATTGCTGATAATTTCTTGCTTTGTTTTGTTTTCTTATTTTGTTTTTCTGTTTACTGGTATTGAAACGTACTTAAGTGATGTGGTACACTCAAGGGTAAAGTTAAACAAGTATGATGCTCATGTTTAATGATGCACTGTAGGTGACTGTCCAGATAAACCAGGGCAGTCCTCATAAGTCATAATTAAATCAGGACACGCCCACTCCCGCCCCGTCCTCACAGTGCTGTAGAATGTCAGGTCTTCATATTTCCAAACTGCTTCACTAGAATTAAATTCTGAGCAGTCAGCGTTTTACCCCATGCCATAAGGAGCAGTTTAATGTTTCTTATTAATTTCTATGACAATGGGAAAGGTGGGTCCCCATAAACCACAATGGAACTTATTTGGAAAAAAAGTCCTTATAAACCACCCGTACCAGTATGTGTGTGTGTGTGTGTGTGTGTGTGTGTGTGTGTGTGTGTGTGTGCATTTTTGTGGCATATCAGGACACAAATTTGTATAATGACATGGGTATGACATAGGTATTACAAGAAGAGGGTGACTTATGAGGACATTACCCATGTCCCCACTTTTCAAAAGGCTTATAAATCATACAGAATGAGTTTTTGTGAGAAAGTAAAAATGTGCACATATTCCTGTGATGGGTGGGTTTAGGTGTAGGGGTAGTGTAGGAGGATAGAAAATACAGTTTTTACAGTATAAAAACCATTACGCCTATGGAATATCCCCACAATTCGCAAAAACGAACATGTGTGTGTGAGTGAGAGACGATGAAATAATCCTCCTCAAATGAGGAATTTGACCATGAACACAGAAGTGATGGTAGTGAAGGCCATGCTGACAGCAGAGAAGTGACCCAGAGCCGAGTTACACAGGTCAGTAGAACAGCATGTCTTCATCATCTGGTATATCTGTGTGCTTGAGTTGGATGGGAAATTCACCTGTTCAGTTGTATTGCATTTGGACACTTCGAGACATCCTTTCATCTTAATATCCACAAAACCAGCTGAAATTGAGATGCAAGAAAACATAGATTAAGCTTTAAAATATAATTTAAAAAATGTCAGAGAACAGAAAAAATGTATGCAAACATTAACAAAGTTCTTCACCCTGGAAAGCATAACAAGTAATTAAAATCACCAAAATAAAATAAATTATTCAGTTTTAGTATATTGAATCTTTTTTTTTTATTAAATTTAAGGAGATGCAAAAAATAATGACTCTTTAATGAACATCTTTCAAAAAAATGAGGGTGTTCAACAGCTTTTAAACAGAATAAACTTACCAGCCGTCCCTAATCCACTGAAGCACTGCTGACCAGCATCACATGTCTTTTTGGTTGTGTAGCAAAGACTCCCGAATCCCAGTTTACACTCATAACACTCCAGGGCCTGACCTGAGAGAGAGCAAATTCATGAAACATTTGAAGATGTTAGTGACATGGTACCGCTCATGGAATTTATTAAAATCTTTTTTAAAAGGCATATAAGTTTCTTCAGTATAAATAGTAATAAACAGTTCTCTGAATCTCCTGTTTTACTGGAAAGGTAAGAGCATTAATGCACCATTTTGCAGATTTGTTTCTGATCTAATCGTCAACATAAGGAACATTTTCACCATTTCTCAACCCTTTCTCTTCTCAGTATGTGCTCTAGCTCAGAAGAGTGCAAGTCATGTCTACAGTACACATATGTGCTAAACACAGGCAACAGAGGGATGAAGAATTGAACAAAACTTAAACATGTAGTTGACTGGAAGCACAGTTCATCTACAATAATAGTTCACCCAAATATGAAAAAAAGGTTATTCCTTCTAAATGTCTCCTTTTGTAACCCATGGATTGATTGAGTAAATGTCGACAGAATTTTATTTTTTTTTTTTTTTTTAAACGAGATAACATTTTAAGATTACATTCTTTAATATCTGGAACACATGTACAGGTACAAATGTACCCTTTCTATTACACAGAGCAATATCTCTCTCTATTTCAGAGAGAGAAATCTACACAGGCGGGTTTCGGTCACACTCACTCACCCTCCCATGTTTATCTTTATATCTATATGAGAGCATATCATATTTGAATATACAGTAATTAACTCCCAATATAAAAATGTACAAAAACAATTCATATTTATGAATCCTTTTTACCTTTAAGGACATTTTTTATCTGATTAAGCTCAATTCTGAAGAAAATTTGAAACCCAACTATAGCAAACAAACCCCATCCATACACACTTACTCAAGCGTACACAATAAGTAGCTACACATATCATATACTGAATGATCCATGTTATATTTGAAATAGTTATTTTCAAGTTCTAATTCCAGTCACAGTTCAGTAACAGGGTTTTGAAATATGAATCAATTAAACAAAACCATACCATAGGATAAAAACAATAGGGTAGACATGGTGAAAAGGCTTTAATTATCTGAGTCATTAACCATCACTTTGTTACACAAACAGAGTGTGCTTTAGATTTTTTTTTTTTTTTGGTTTTGTAAGATCAAACCAAGCATAGACCTGATTGTGACATGTCAGATAATTACTAAGTTCTTCCCTCTTTTCTGTGAAATGTCTCTCTTTTCTTAGTCCGCTAAACCATGTTTTCTAGGCATATGATCATGTGATCTTCCTTAGAGCAGAATTTCTCACCGACAGTAAGGTGGGTGGAGGTTACAGTAAATATTTATTTGAAACTGTGTTATATCAAACATTGTTTGATACTGCGCAAAATAAATAGACACTTGGTTACCACCCTAGTCAAATATGGAAAATGAAAGGTGGTGAGCTTGCGTTCCAGAGGTTGAAAATTGTGAGCAGCATCAGGCACTATTTATGAGTGGATTTTCATAGCAATGAGCAGAAGTCTGGTTCACTAAATACAATGTATATTGCATGTATGAAGTATAGTGTTGCAAATATATGCTGCATATGTAATATTTATGACTATATAATATGTTCATTAATATTCAATGTAACAAATTATTATGGAATAAAATAAATGTTCTTCTCTTTGGTGAATGAATTGGAAAAGCAATCCAAACATTTTCTTGGTAATTATAAAGTTATTAAGTAGTCTATAACTATAATATTAATAAAAGGTCTTCTTTGTGATGTCTGAGCTGGATATTAGAGTGAGCAAACAACGCAGCTGGGTTGCTTTAAATGCAAATGAGCAGTTCACACAGCAAATATAACTCACAATATAACTGTTCGTGATGTATGGCGTTAAATGATGGACAAAACAGCGCAAGCACATAAACGCGCAAGTGAATTAACTTCCATTCTACTCTACAAAATATTAGCAGAGATATGACAGATACTTTTTCAGATTCAGAAATGTGGTCTATAGCCAAACTGACACAAGTTCAGCCAAGTTTTCCTATGTAACTGGTTTGGTCTCATATGGGTAAGAATAAACCAGACCTCCCAATATAACGTTCTATTAACATGTTGCAAACTGCATTGACATGGCACTGATTATTGAGATAAGGGACAAAATGCCTGTTTTATGTTAAAAAAATAAATATATTCATTATAATAAAAATACTTTAAAAGTTACATCTAAAGCTGCAACTGAACCTTTGTCAACTCTGTCAGTATTTAACACCGTCAGGTGAAGGTTTATGTCAATTTTGAAAGAAATGTCTTATTCATTTTTCAATTCATTGTGTTAAAATATTAAAACAACAACTGAACTACATGATATCATGTCTGATTTACCCAAGAATGATGATTATATATGTTTAGTATTAAAAAGGTTAGAGAATTAAGAATTAATTTATTTTTAACTCTTTTACTGAACACCATTCTGTCATAATTGAAGACTTTATACTGCTGTTGGATGGATCAAATTCAAATATGCTTTTTAATGTGTCGGATGGGACAAATTAAGTTATGAAGTGAATAAATGTACATTTTTAGAGAAAAACATTTTCAGAAAAACCTATTCCCTTAGATGGTTCATTAGCTGAGACCTTTGTCTACAAATATACCAGTTTAAAAATAATGATAGAAAAATAAATATAATTATATTAATACATAAAAAGTTCTAAAAATCAAGAGTATTTCTTTGTGGAAGCTTGTTGTAGGCTCAAATCACTGAAAGCAATATTATGGATGAAAATGACTCATAAACCACAGCTTCTAAATTTATTATGTTTGTGACTCACAGATTCACATGTTCCACAATGACTGAATAGATGTGGAATGAAAGTAGCTCATTCGCCACACAAAAAAACTGACCAGAAATATTCAAACAAATAATCTACTGCTGTTTTATAAAGTAGGCTATATTTTATATATATATATATATATATATATAAAGCATCTTACCTGCTGCGAAATACAGAATGACTGCAAAGAAGCCGAAAATGAGTTTGTTCATCTTTCTTGCTGTAGCTGAGGTCAAGTAGAAGACCGTTAAATTCTAGTCAGACTGCTGTGAATAGCGGAGATCTGCTAGATTTATAGGTCCACACCCATGACACCATCCGTTACACTTCTGAACACAGTCCTGCGGCGTCTCAAGGGTGTGGTGTAAATTAATATACACACGCACAGGTTTGTTTATCTTAGTGAGGACATTCCATAGGCGTATTGGTTTTTATACTGTTCAAACTGTACATTCTGTCCCCCTACACCTAAATCTGCCCATCACACAAAACTGTCTGCATTTTTACATTTTTAATCAAACTTAAGCATGTTTTTAAAGCTATTTTAAATATAAGGGCTCATGAAATGTCCACATTTCAAATTCAAAATGTCATTCAAATGTCCCGCAAAAACATGCTCTCAATATAATTGTTTAAATTATCAATTTTTTTTTTTATTATTTCAGTGAAACACAGAAGTCTATGTGGACCAAACTGTGAATCATTTCTCATTGCTTTCACGCAAAATGCATTCAATGACCACATTTTTTATTTTATTTTTTTTCAAAATTCATGAGCACTTTTGTCACTTTTGTTGTTCATACATACCCAGGGGTGTGTCTAGAGGGGTGGCACCGGCCCCCCCTGGAATATGATTGGCGCGGTCAATCTCTGCTTGATTTGTGAAGCAGAATCACAGTTCCCCGTGTTTTCAAACAGAAGGAGAGGGAGACGCCACGACATGGCACTGTTTATAGTAGATACACACTCAATTTTCTATTTTGAAATATCTCACGAGCAGGGCGGGCAAGAGCCGCGAGGGAACGGCGCGAGGCCGGTGACGCAAAGGATAACAAGCATCACCTGCGAGGCGCACCGGCCTCGAGTCTCTCACAGAGGAGCGACGACAGTGAAGGACGAGAGAGGACCAGGCCTGGATATTATTTTATGTTTTATTATGTTTGTGTGGCTGGCAGACGTCCACGAGGGTCTGCCGGCATTACTTTCGTTTTGTATTGGTTTATTTTGAATTAAAGTTTGTTTGAACATTCGCCGGTTCCCGCCTCCTTCTTCCCGTATCTACGAACTACGTTACACTTACTTTATTTTATTATTTAATCTGATTACTTTCGTGTGACTGCCCTGCTGAAAAATCCAACTAAAACCAGTCTAAGCTGGTTGGCTGGTTTTAGCTGGTCTCCCAGGCTGGCTTAGCTGGTCTTCCAGCCTGGGATAGCTGGTGTTCAGATGGTTTAAGATGGTCTCCCAGCCTGGCCAAGCTTGTGTTCAGCTGGTTTTAGCTGGTCTCCCAGCCTGACTTAGCTGGTCAAGCTCGTCTCCCAGCCTGGGTTAGCTGGTGTTTAGCTGGTTTAAGATGATCTCCCAGCCTGGCCAAGCTGGTGTTCAGATTGTTTTGCTGGTCTCCCAACCTGGACAAGCTGGTGTTCATCTGGTTTCCCACTATAGTTTAGCTGATCAAGCTGGTTTTATATGGTCTCCCAGCCTGGCCAAGCTGGTGAATTATTACCATCTTACCTAATTATGAATTAATCAGATTCCATGTTCCATGTACAGATAAGATTGTTAAATTGGTTAAATACCAGGGTAGTTTAGTAGTTTAGCATCACAGGCTGGCTAAGTTGGTGCTTCTTTTTTCAGGAGCACCACAATAAGTATGTGTGTGTGTATTATATATATTATATATATATATATATATATATATATATATATATATATATATATATATATATATATATATATAAATAATATATATACACACACACAGGGCATCAACATTAAGCCTTGTCATTCACTTTTCCAAGTAAAAAGTAACTTGTCGGGCAAAAAATATGATTTTTGTGTTGAAAAAATAATTTATTCTTAAAGGATTAGTTCACTTTTAAATAAACTTTTCCTGATAATTTACTCACCCCCATGTCATCCAAGATGTCCATGTCTTTCTTTCTTCAGTCGAAAATAAATTAAAGTTTTTGATGAAAACATTCCAGGATTTTTCTCCTTTATAGTGGACTTCAATGGGAACCAAACAGTTGAAGGTCAAAATTAGTTTCAGTGCAGCTTCAAATTGTTCTACACGATCCCAGATGAGAAATAATGGTCTTATCAAGAGAAACAATTACTCATTTTCTAAAATTTTTTTTACATTTTATACATTTTAACCAGAAATGCTCATCTTGAACTAGCTATCTTCTTCTTCTCTATTTGAATTGTGTGTATTACTGCCCTCCTCAGGTCAAAGTTTTGAACTAATTTTTATATGCAATATGCTAGTTCAATAGTATATAACAATTAGCTTAAACTTTGATGGGGTGGATGTCAAACTTTGTGTGGATGACAACCTCAATGAATAATAACCGTTGCCTCAGAACTACATTTCACATATACAATTAAGTATAAAAGTCAAAGCTATGCAGAATACATCATTTAGTGGTTATAATCAAGTATTACTTACAATTGAGCAGCAAACAATTAAGTTCCTCAACAAGGATGTTCTCTCAGGTCCGAGAAGGAACACAAAGCACACCATGCTGTCCTCTATCTTACGCTTCTTCTTCTTTCTTTTTATAGTGGGTGGCACCAACGTTAAGGTGCATTATGGTGCATTAAGGTGCACTGTATTGGAGTGTGGACCAGAGTTTACCCATTTCATAATAAAAAAAAAAAAAAAACTAAATTCTCTTAGTCAGCTCTGTTCTCTTGAGATAAAAAATAAACTCTAATAAATAAATATATTTTTAAGCTTTAGTTCATCCACTCCCACCTTTCTAAGTTCGTTCTTCATTGTTTCTCGTTCATTAGTATACTTTTGACAGACATAAATAACATGTTCTACTGAATCCTCTATTCCACAGTACTCACATAATCCTGTTGGATGTTTATTTATTAATTTTAAGGTTTTATTCAGCATGGTATGTCCAACCCTTAATCTTGTTAGAATAGTTTCCTCTTTAGTATTTCTTCTTGTTTTCCTCACCCCTCCTACTTCCCATTGTATTTCATAAAGCTGTAGTCCTGTATTTCCTGTATCCCATTTTTGTTGCTACTCCTTAGTGGTATATACTTTAATTACTGCTTTTGCTTCATATTTACTAAGTGAGATATTCATGATGTCCTCATTTTCCAAAGCCTGCTTTGCTAATCCATCAACCTTTTCATTGCCCTTTATCCCCCTATTAGCTGGTATCCACATAAATATTATCATGATGTTTATACGTTTAAATCTATACAGATTTTCATATATTTCATTTACTATATCCTCTTGTCTTCTGTGAGATGTGAATGATTGCAATGACTGTAATACTGAACATGAATCTGTACAAAGTACAATCTTTTTGATTCCAGTGTCTTCTGTCCACTGTAATGCTGTTGCTATTGCCATCATCTCTACAGTGTATACTGACAAATGATCTGATGTTCTCCTATTAATAATGTCGTTTAAAGATGGACAACTAAAAGCAAAACCTGTTCTCCCTGTATTAGGATATTTAGATCCATCAGTATATACTGCAGTAAATGCTTGATACAATGTTTGTAGTCTATCTTCAACAATAGCTGCAATGTCTCCAGATTCTTTAAATACCTTCATTAACGGTGCGTTCCAAACGGGATATATCGCCCTCTGAAGGGCACTTCGGAGTGAAAACAATCATGGCTGCCATATTGAAGGGTCGTTCCAAACTGAAGTGCTCAAAACTGGCCACTTCAAAGGGCCCTTCGGAATGAAGGTTTTCGAAGGGTACAACTCATGGACACTTCGGGACCCCATGATCCTTTGCACAGGGAAGTTGCTTGTCGTCACAGAATGGGTACAGGAGGTTAGGAGTTCGATTTTACCTATAATGTATGTATAATATTTTTTTATACTACTGTAATATTTATACGAGTTAGATTTAATACATTAATATGGTCGAAATGACATTGTACTTAAACAAAAATACTTTACAGCTCCCTTTATCAGTCCATTCAAATGTTTCAAATACATAGACACATGGTGCGATAAACCAAAAATAAATAAATATAAAAACTAACGTTAAACAAAAGGCGCAGCTTGCACAATTTATCCTCCTTGATTGTCTCGTTAAGATGACGCAGAAGTGCGTTCCAAATGAAGAGGTTTTTTGATCCCTACACCCTCCATCCCTTCGAGGCTCTCACTCCGGAGGGTAAACCCTTTGAAGGGATTAGGGCATAGGGATGAGCCCTTCCGAATGGAACACAGGGTAATTCTAACATATACTCTTACTCTACTACTTCCTCATCTTTTATCACACCCAGGGAGCACACTAGAACCCACTGGTGGTGCGGATGAAAACTACAACCACTAGAACCTTGTACAGTTCATTTATTTGTTTGTTTATTTATATGGATCTCATGGTAACACTTTACAATAACAGTACATGAATAACCATGAACTAATACCTGAGTTAATAGTTACTTCAACATGAACTCAAGATTAGTTAAGATATGAACTAATGAAGAGTGATCCTTAACTACGACAGGAGTCATAGGGATTCATGCATGAAAACAGAAGCCTTAACTACGCGTTAATACATGTTTGATAATTAATGCATTAATTAACATTTAGGGTAAACTAAATCAAACAGTCTCTATAAGAAGAAATAATACATATTTGGACTTTGAAATAAATTTAAACAATTTATTATTGTCGGAATTTAAACTACTGACATCAGCAGCTTCATTATAAACATTACTGAAATGCACAGCATTAGTTTGTAATTATTTTCACTGACCCTCCTTATCAAACATATAAAATACTAAATACACTATTTAAATACACTATCTTAAAAGGTCTTAATCTGTTTTGTGATATTCTTTCCTATCAAACTAAACTACTGTGACTTACATCAGTTCCTGAGGAATAGGTTCCCAAAAAATAACCAAACAGGAAACATGAACTAAGGTCAGGGAGCATTTGCTGGGATCAGATTCAGAAGTTCACTCTCCATCCAGACGCAGGCCGTGATCATACTGTACCTCCATTCTCTGACTTTTTGAAAAGTCAAACAACATCACTTAACTGGGCTGAATACTTATATAGTTGTGTTAGTACAAGTGTATTTGATAGTAAGTTAATGATAATCATGAGCTGAATTTGGTAAGTAGTTAACAGTGAATTAATTATGATTGTGCCCCCTCAAGTAAAGTCATGACATAAGTATGCATTAACAAGCTATTAGTTGATGTTAGTATATGGTTAGTTAATAATGAGTTAATTATGATTGTGCCCCCTCAAGTAAAGTCATGACATAAGTATGCATTAACAAGCTATTAGTTGATGTTAGTATATGGTTAGTTAATAATGAGTTAATTATGATTGTGCCCCCTCAAGTAAAGTCATGACATAAGTATACATTAACAAACCATTAGTTGATGTTAGTATATGGTTAGTTAATAATGAGTTAATTATGATTGTGCCCCCTCAAGTAAAGTCATGACATGATGCACATATCACACATCATTAACTAATATATGAATAAATACTATAGAGTGCCATCCTTATTCCTTTACACCCCGGTACAAAAAAAACTAAAATAAAAAGTATTTGTATTTTATTTTTATTTACATAATTAAACATATATGGACTTGAAAGCAAGCCATAAACATACCTGTAAAGACACACATAAGGCACATTTAACTTACATGTAAAATAGCGCGCGTCCACAAGCTAATGCTAATCAAAGCATATACATTTAAACGAAAAAAAATACAAATACAGTTAATAACTGCACATAACCTCCTGAAAACCCCAATAAAACATACATGTAAATATGTCTTTAATTATTAATTCGGCTTACCAAAGCAGTCAACATTTATTAGTTTAAAATGCCAGCAACACAACAAACGCGCCAAGAGAACACCTAGCGTGCGCCACTAATGAGTGTCCCACCAGAAACAAACTCTACATACTTTAGTTCCGGGAATAAACTAGGCCTATGACTATTTAGCTATGACTAAATGTAAATGAACTATAAAAATCAGAAAACAGTTTAGATCAAATTAAATTTATTAGTGGTAGTTAGTCTATTTTCCACATTTGATTAGACAGATCTATGTAATTAATGGCTAAATAATCATGTGCCATTGCAATTATTTGTCACAAAGCTGCAGATGGCAGATTATGATATTACAGTGTAAATTATGACAGTATTAAATCACGTTTAATTCAAATTCAGAGTACTTCTTGTTTACTCTTATGGAGGCTGATTTATTTAGTTTACCCCTAAATGTTAATTAATGCATTAATTATCAAACATGTATTAACACGTAGTTAAGGCTGCTGTTTTCATGCATGAATCCTTATGACTCCTGTCGTAGTTAAGGATCACTCTTCATTAGTTCATATCTTAACTAATCATGAGTTCATGTTGAAGTAACTATTAATTTAGGTATTAGTTCATGGTTATTCATGTACTGTTATTGTAAAGTGTTACCGATCTCATTAGCTGAAAGTCTGTGCAGTCAGCTAGTCTTCCTGGGGTCCATTCTAAAATATTACATTACAACAACAACAACATGTCAATCATCACAGTAGATAAAATATACACATACACACATTACATATATATACATACACATACATACACACACACACACACACACACACACACACACATCATTTCTCTCTTATTTGACCTAATATCAGCCATTTTCAAAAAAAAAAAATGCTAAAGACGTATCTTTTTCGCCAGCACTTGACCCAGTAATAGTAGCACTTACCTTGATTTCTATTTTCCTTCCATCTATTTGTGTTTGTTTGTTAAAAAACAAACAAACAACAACAAAAAAATCCTTGCTATGAGCACTTTACTGTCATAACTGTGACTTCACTCAGCACTTATGTACTGTTGTTCTCATGTTGATTTGATTGATTCTACTATTCTCATTTGTAAGTCGCTTTGGATAAAAGCGTCTACTAAATGACTAAATGTAAATGTCATATCAGTGTACTTGGCAATGAAGTAGAGGTCTATAAAGAGGATCCGAGACCTGAGGACCCGGGACCCGACCCGGGACTCATACGGGTTCGGGTTTACATTTT
Source organism: Ancherythroculter nigrocauda (assembly GCA_036281575.1). Taxonomy (NCBI): domain Eukaryota; kingdom Metazoa; phylum Chordata; class Actinopteri; order Cypriniformes; family Xenocyprididae; genus Ancherythroculter; species Ancherythroculter nigrocauda. The sequence continues at coordinate 51,227 of VTFQ01000364.1, forward strand.
AAATGGTCAGCCTGGTCCGGGTCGGGTCCCAATCTATTACTTCGGTTCCCGGGTCTGTTTAACATTGTGTGTATACCTGAGCCGATCTGATTCGGAGATCACCCGGCCGTGAGAGTCAGTCAGCGCTGTGCGTGTGTTTTGTAACTTGCAAAGTATGAGCCGGGAAATAAGGTGAAAAAACACGAGCGACCCCAGCCATCAGAAGCAGAGCGGGCGGAGTTAATGCAACGGTGATCATTGAGTTTTCCTATTCCTATTGTGTGCAGTAGGCTAGTAATGCAATCAAACTTCAAATCTCAAAAACTGCTTGCAGCCTTGCACACTCACATTTAAATAACATATTTCAAATCATTAACAAAATCTGAGATTAACTATCACACGAATGTTTTTTATGACGCTTAAAAGCTTGTTTCAGGTTGCTCCAGCTAACACGCATTTGCAGTCTCATGCGAGCGGGCTTTCTTTCTCCTATATTTATAATAATATTATGAATGAACCGTCGTTATAGAGTTTTGGTCAGACTCAGCTTAGAGAGCACAGAAATGATCGCAAATAAGTAGCTAATGCTAACGTCAGCTGCCATGTCACTGAACAAGCAATCGTTATTATTCGAAAGGGCAGTCAACGTTATTTTATTATGAGTTGACTCGAGTATCGAGATACAACAAAATAATGCAAACTGCAAAGTCGCATTTGTCATCATGACAGCAAGTGGACTATTAAAGCTGGAATAGGCCTAATGAGTGGATTAAGCATTTCAATCGGCAAGAGAAGAATAACGGATTAACTTTCTTGGCAAGTGCATCACAGTAAGGTACAAGGGAGAAAGCTAACTTAGCCTACTAACATTAGGTAAGACAAAACGTTTTATTTTCGCGACTTGTTTATCGACTTATTAATAGCAATTTGCTGTGGAATAGACCTATGTGCCGATCGGGTCCTATCGGGTCTCGGTCGGGTTCGGGTCCAGCTTTCAAATAATAGACAGGTCCTCGTTGGTTCCGGGTAGTACATTTATAGCATCTCTCGGTTCTGCACGGGTTCAGGTCTAACTTTCAAAATAATAGTCGGGGCCAGGTCGGTTCGGTGTAGCACATTTACGGGTCTCTTCGGGTTCGGGTATGAATTTTTGGACCCGTGAAGACCTCTACAACGAAGTAGCTAAAATGTGAAAACGCCAAAGTTTTTGGATGTCTTTCTGTTAAGTCTCCAGGCACAGCATGGACATGAGTACACTTATCCTATATTTTTTTTCCAATGTATATCTAAATTGTGCAGATATCAAAACACTACGTAATTATAATTAACATGTCTTTTAACCACTGAATTTGGCACTGTCAACTCTTCCTCCCCAGATTTGCCAGATAACGTCACAGATGCAGTAACTGTAGGTTCATAAATCTGTAAAAACTATAATTTCATGCAGTGTAAAAATAGATGAAATTCACATCAAACTCCTCTTGCCAAGCCTGGCATCTGGAACATCGGCGTGACACCACAACCTCAACAGAGGTGATACTGCCTTCACCTTCATCAATGTTGAACTCAATCTGCTTTTGCAGTTGAAGTTTAATATTCCCACTGCATTCTTCAATGTAACACATGTAGCTACCTATTTAAAGAATGAAAAAAAAAATATATATATATATATATATTTATATATATATATATATATACACACACACACATTTAAACCATTAAATGTTCAATACAAAAAAATAAATTTAATCAATTTAACTACAAAACATATTTTCTTGGGTTCACATGACTCAACAATAGGTTATAATTCAACTCACATATTTTACAACATCCACAAACAAAATAAATGTACATATAGCTTTAAACATGTATAAATATCACTGTGCACACTGTAACTAGTTTTTTTCTTCAAATAAGTATTTCAACATACCACTATATGCATCTACAATGTACATCTTACAATAGTAAATTTCACTGTAATTGATGTCTCAGCTCCTGCTCCTGAGCCACAGATGGTAGACCCCAGTGTTTTTGGTTCATGGTCGATGGCTGGTCAGTTGATACATGGACCACAGTGGGTGGCTGGTCCCGCTGTTCATAGGCCTTGTTGGTATATATAGGTATGTGCCAAAAAAAATCAATACTATAAAATTAATATATAATCATAACCATATGATAGATAATAAAAATACCTTTAAAATGTTTTTTAAATGATTAAAATAGGATAGTTATTAAGAAAGTTATGGAATTTTTAAAATCGGAAATTAGGGGTCATTTTTGTACCTAATTAAAACAATAAAACAATGAAAAACTGTGACCTCTTCCGCTTAACCAAACACTTCAAAATATCATAACTTCCTCATTTCTTGGTCTATTTGCATAATTCAAACACCACAGTGTAGGTAATTAAAAGCCCAACACGATTAAGATGACCTCTTTTTAAAAGCTGTATATATAAAAAAATTATTTCTAATTAACCACTAATTAATGAAACCGAGAGCATCAATCCACGCATATTTTTCCATATGAAATCAAAATCCTCTCAAATAAAAGCTATATTCACATATTTATTGTATTAAACAGACAATTGGCATTGCCACATGAATTTCATTGTTTCTTTAGTATTTCTTAATTGACTAATAATGCTGGCAAGCAATTTAAATGGTCAAATATTAATACATCTTAATCTACAACTACAAAGCAATTTTACTTCTGCTTACATATTAGATTAGATAGAGATTAGTTTACATGACAAGATCTAAAGAGACAGGGTTTTCGTCAAAAAATACAAACTTTTATTTTAATTATGGCTCAAAATCAGACAATTCTGTCAACAAAACGATTACTAAAATAGTTGACGATTATTGAATGGCCGATTCTGCTTTTGACAACAACGTCACTTGCGGATCGTAAAAAAAACACATGCGAATATTACAATCAATCCCAAACTTCACCTAATTCAAGTTAAATGTATATTCTATCAAAAGTATTGGGTTTGAAACAAAAAAAATACTCACCTTCATAGCGTATTTTGATGCCAAACACGAGAGAAATGTTGCTTCGCTTATAACTTTCTTCTTACGGCAGCCATCTTGGAAAATTTGAACGTGAGAATCAATGTGATGACGTAATTTACGTCACTAGTATATGGGCTTTAGAGGTATTCACAAAGCAAAGATAAGACAGATTTCCTATGTCACCGACACGTCTGGCACTGATTACCTGCTGGGAACAAAGCGCTTGTGTGTATATAGGTCAGTTTGTCACATACCTAGTATATAAACTAAACTAGATGGCTGGATCACCAGGGGCCCGTTCTTTGTACGTCACTTATTACATCCAAGATCAAATGACACATCCAAGATGATATCATCGTGCTAATCATGATCCAGCTAATTGGGTTCTTCGAACGCACCTGTTGTGTATGATTAGTATCGCTGGATTGAGTTATCTGAGATAATTGCGCATTCATGTGTTGGCTTAAAAGGGGATATGTATCGATAGTAGAAACATTGATCAGCAACGCTGCTATTGGCTGTTCAGCATGGCCAAAGAACGTGCCCAATTTTTCTCCCAAGCAGAACAAGAGCTTTTAATGGAAGGTTATGCCGAATTTGAGTCGTTAATTAAAACGACAGGGAACACCTCAAAGTCTGCAAAAGCCAGGAGAGTGGGCTGGCAAAAAGTAGCAGACAAATTAAATGCGTAAGTGCTGTCCATAGTAGATGTTTCTATCATTTTCTACAGTATGTGTTTTTGCATTTGAATAATTTAATATTTACTTTCTTTAATGTCAGAGCCACCACTGGACCCAATTGGACATGGGAACAAGTAAAAGTGAAATACAAGAATATTCTACAAAATGGTAGCCTTTAATTCATACTGTCTTTATTTTAAAAAGCCACTTTTTTTTTTCTTTCTTTTTAAAAGCCACTGTTAAATTATGTGTTTGTCTATTTATAACAGCCACCAAGAAAAAGGCTGAAAAAAAAAAAACAACAGGTGGTGGTCCTGCACCACCACAATATACCCCAGCAGAGGAGCTGGCCCTTGGATTGAATGAAAACCGAACCATTGTGGAGGGCATCCCTGGGGGCAGCTCTTCCTCAGACCCAAAGACAGGGACCAGTAGCAGCAACACCTTCATTACTGGTAGGCTAAATGAGCTTTCAATTCTCTTAGTACACTGTAAAATTATTTGTTGCTGCATTAAATGAAGTATAATCCAAATGGCTGGTACAGTCATTTCAACTCTTTGTGAAAGTGAAAACTTCTAAACTTTTAGTTAATACAAAATATGTTGCCATGAGTTATTGATCACATTATATTTTTTACAGTGTAGTTAATTGTAATGACAATACCCCCCCATCCCCCCATTAAGAGGAGAAATTAAACTTGACAACTTGAAAAAGAGAAAAATTGCTCTAGAGATAGAGTTGCTTCAAAAGGACCTTCAGAGTAAGTGCTAATACACCATTTGACACATAGTTATGTAAAGTCACCAATACTACTATCTCTAATTGCAGGCAAAAGATGACTTGCTGGCTTTTCTTTATAAAGAATTGTTTAAATAAAACTCCGGGAACTAAGCATATTTGTCGTCTTTTATTACACATTCAAAAACGGTGTTCCACAATTCTGTCCCGTGCAGCTCTGCCACTAGGTTGGTCCAAGTGCACTGACCCCCACCACAGGGATCCTCTCCTTTCTGATAGTGGCGATGTTATGCAATATGGCACATGCAACAATTATGTCACAGGCCCTGTCAGGTGCAACCCTCAGACTTTTCAGACACTGAAATCTTTCCTTTAGTTGCCCAAAGGTCATTTCAATGCGTGCCCTTGTCCTGGCTAGAGCTGCATTGTAACGGGTTTGTGGTCCAGGGTTTGGGTCAGGGAAGGGCGTCATAAAATACTAGCCATAGCCCCTGTCTCCAAGCAGGATCCCATCAAAATCCCCTGTATAATGGAAAAATGCAGTTTTGTTAGGTTCAGCATAAGTGTGTGTGTAATACTGTGAGCTTGACATTTATGTTCCCTTACCACGTTCAAATAATGTGCATAAATGTGACTCTCTGAAAATTCTTGAGTCATGCACTGATCCTGGCCATTTTGCTTCCACATTTGTAATATGGAACAGAGTCACACACCATCTGTGAGATTTTAGTCAGTCAACAGCATACTTTTTGATTTCATTCCTTTTTTTTAATGTAATAAATTACTAATCTGGAATATTATAAATTGTAATAGTAATTTACCTGCACATTTACACTGTGAACCCCCTTTCAGTTCACAAAATCTCCTTCATTTGGGCCAGGTGGGGCCTTGATGGGGATGTGTGTGCAGTCTATGGCACCAATCACGTTAGGGAAGCCTGAATGACACATACTGTTAGTCATACTTTTTGGCATGGTCATGATTGCATGTCATTAACAATTATAAATGTACCTGCAATAGCAAAAAAATTCTGCTTTACAACCTGGGGTCTTAAGTGGCTTGGGAATACCACAAAAAACCCAAAAAACTGCTTGAGTTCCAGGTAAACTTTGCGAATGGCACGACAGACAGCACTTTTCACTAAGTTCTCTGCGTCTCCAATAGTATAAAGGAAAGTGCCACTCGCAAAGAATCTCAGGGCAATGCACACAGTCTGTGCAGTTGTCAAAGCCCGACTCCTCCGTGTTGAACACTTAATGTGTGGTTCCAACAAATTAATGATGTAAATGACACCCTCACGAGAAAAACGGTATCTCTCAACAATTACACTTTCGCGCTGGGCTAAAGGATCCTGTCTATCCCGCAATACCCGATTAATTTGAAAAGCTCTGCGAATTATTCTCGCACCTTCCGCAACAGGTTGCTCACGTAAAAACGGACAACACATGGCTGCGACAGACTTCCCTATCTCCTCCGCTTATAAAGCCTCAATCTAATCCTGTTTACATGAAATAAGCCTGCTCCCGAGCAGGTTTGAGCTTACGGACCTGTTGCTATGACAGCAAGTCTAGGATGAGCTTCGAAGAACCAAACGATCCAAGATCATGCCAAATCGTCAACAATCAAATCCAGCTAACTGAGTTAGCGATGTACGAAGAACGGGCCCCTGAAGAGTTATATTTATTCTATATTCATTGTTATCACTATGAGCGCTGGTGTTTTCAATTCATACTTGTAGCCGGAGGGCGCTCTGTACACCTTTAGTCCACAATTTGTTCTAAAGAATAAGAGGACATTTCAGGAATGGTGTTTTCAATTAATTCTTGCAGCCGGAGGGCGCTCTCTGTGCACATTTAGTCCACAAATTATTCTAAAGAAGAAGAAGAACCAGGAACTAACGGCATGTCTTCTAGAGGTCGCTAACATACAGGCTTTTACATACAGATAAACACTTTTCAAGACAATAAATACACGATTGAGATGATGTATTCCTGTATTGACTCATAATTTGCGTCTGAATAGCGCTGGCTCCGTGGGCGTGGCCGCATTAGCAGATAATGAGCTGAATCACGGATTTCTGACATGTGTCTCTTTTCATACAGATTACATGAACACAGAATTTCTGTCAGGACCACTATCATCAAATATGATAGATAATGCATAGAGTTTGTATTGGCGGTATGGTTCTGTTCTGGGCAAGAACTCCCTGCGCATCCATGCAGCCTAGCATGGATAAGAGCAGGGAGAGCAGCAATAAACCCCCCAGGGTAACAGAACAGGACCAACATGCAGATATCATTAAATGTCATGATTTAACATACATATTTTTCGAGAATTAGTCTGATTCAGGGGAAATAATAAGGCCAATCCTGACTGAAGAGAGGAGGAGCTGGGGATGGAGGAGGGTAATTGCTCCTGAGAAATGCAATAGCTGCTGATAATACTGAGGAGCTTATATATAGATGTAATAGGCGTCGTATTCCTATAGGTAGACGCAAGTCACCTGGGAGTCAGCTGATGCAAGCTTGACTGACGTGACCTGCCAGAACTGACGCTAACGCTAGATTTCTGTCAGGACCACTATCGTCAAATATGATAGATAATGCATAGAGTTTGTATTGGCGGTATGGTTCTGTTCTGGGCAAGAACTCCCTGCGCATCCATGCAGCCTAGCATGGATAAGAGCAGGGAGAGCAGCAATAAACCCCCAAAACAAACCATATGCTGATATCCCCCAACACAAACTGAGTGCGAAAATCTGAATGCCATTTTTCCTCAAAATGCAGTTACCTGAATGACCTGAATTTTTTTTTAATTTTTTTTTAAATTTTTTTTATATATAAATAAATGGGGGAAGCTTACACCCGTAGCGGCAGCAAATCTGATACAACAAGCATGTTGTAGCGCATTTAGTTAGCGATTTTTATATATCATATATGCTTACACCGTTAGCAGCAATCTAGTCGGGGAAGCATACACCCATTGCCTAATATAAAATTATTATTATTTTATTTATTTATTTATTTATTTCTCTTCTCTCTCCTATTGGGGGAAGCTTACACCCCTAGTGGCAGCAATCTGTTACAACAAGCATGTTGTAAATCACAGACTAGTATTAAACTAGTGGTAGTCAGGTTGGGGAAGCATACACCCGCAGCAATAGCTCTGAGTTAGATGCAGCGTGCAGCTAAGAAATTAAATGCAGTGCTTCCTCATCATGAGCACGATTTCTGCTCCAGTCGGGCCGATTCCTTTGGCTACAAAAGAGAAGATGGCGACTCCCATGATATCACACTCCTTACAGGACCATCAAGTTCGACATTGTTAGGGTTGAATAAGAAACCTCTGTGTATTTAAAGAAAAGCATGTTACAATACTCTGATAAGTTTTCAAGCCACAGACGTTTGTTCACTTATCACAGAATGTTGCGATATGATCGAATATCATAAAGAGCATAAGTCTAAGACAACAGCTTAAGATAACATGTACCTGAATAAACTTACCACAGTAGTGCTTATATTATGCAGCAATGACACTAGAGCTTCGGTAACAGCAATTTTTTAGATAGCCTTAAGATCAGCTTGTTCTAAATAGCAACTAGACCTTTAAGAACGAGCGTTTCCAGTGGCACTGTAGCTTTAAGAAAAACGATGTTTACTATGTGCTGCACCACAACAGAAAAGCCGTTTGCACCATGAATCTTTGTTTTCTGTCTCTACTGCAAAGCTGCTTGAATCTGCGATGTATAGCGCTAAACACGGCGATCCGACCAGCGTGTAAGTTGCTATACAAACGAAAGCGCCCCGACCAGCGTGTGCGGCGATCAAGCCGGTTGCCAATGACAACAGATAGTAACGCACATCGCCAAATACGATCGCAAAAGCTTTGCAAAAACATTTTTACTGAGAAGGACTAGAAGCCTAAGCAAGAGTGATAGCTTAACAACATCATGAGTTAGCTTTAAAACAATGAGCATTAAAAGGAACTTAGCTTAGCTTAGTGGAAACATTCAGAGATGAAGGAGAGTGAAATAGCCGGCTGTAACGTGGATGTTTGATCTTGTCTTGAAACGCTTCTTCATGCGGGGAGTGCAGATCATCTGAACTGCCAGTCCATGTCTAATTGCAGCGATGCGAGAAGCAATGCTAACCTTAACTCAGTCATTCCAATCAGTCGGCTTATGATCAATGCAGTGAATGAGAGGTGAAATCCACAAATCCCTCTCGCTAAACTTCCCGATTGCACAATTCCTAGTGAGATGATGCTGTTTGCCTGTCGAATTCGCCATTTAATTGCTCCTGAGAAATGCAATAGCTGCTGATAATACTGAGGAGCTTATATATAGATGCCGTAATAGGCGTCGTATTCCTATAGGTAGACGCAAGTCACCTGGGAGTCAGCTGATGCAAGCTTGACTGACGTGACCTGCCAGAACTGACGCTAACGCTAGATTTTTGTTTTCAATATGACTTATATGATTTAAAACCTGACATTTCAACGTATCTTTAGACCTTAGTCTATTTTTTTTGTTATTAGTAGTCACTAAGTTATAGTTCATTTTCTGAGAACTATCAGATTAAACTTTATTCAGAGGGAGAGGACAGATCATACATCATTTTAGTTTTCTTTATTTTGCAAAAAGCACAACATTTTGTTTTTACTCTGAGTGTATACAAATAAAAGAAGATATTCTATAGTTTCAATTGATGTATTACTTATGTCTCTATGACAAAAAATGACGGAGTATTTTAAGTCTGTTTTGCTGCAATGTGAAAAAAACCTGAAAACGCGCCGGCGCGTTTTCAGACCTCAGGGAGTTAAAAAATAAATAAAAAAAGTTTACGTTTTATAAGCACAAATGCTCGCCTTGCTCTGTTCTGGGATGCGCGTTCGTGACGTCACGTAATACGCAATTACATTAAAAAGGTCACGCTTGACATAGGCGGAAGTATGAGTCGGTGTTTACAACTTGAACGTGCAAATACTAACCCTGCGTCTCAATCAGCTCCCTAGTTCCCTAGGTCGTGAATCAGTATATCATGAAAGTGAATGTGGCCGATTCCCTGATCAGTGCCGTGACTAAGTTACTGAACTAGGGAGCTGATTGAGACACACGGTAAGTCAAACGCCGTTTACAAAAAAAAGGTAAAACAACTAATGGTTCTTCCATCCTGTGTTGTCAGTGCCATCAGACTGTCATACCCTTCTCCATCAGAACAAAAACACCTCTAAAGGGGGTCGCACACCGGACGCGCACATTATATACACGCAAGCTCAATTTTGACTCGACTCCTGATAGAAGAGCTGCACAATGGGAGTGTTTTACATCAACAGGGAAACGTTACATATGCTTTAATATTTCACACTGAGGTTAGTGTACATGAAAAATGGCACAACAGAGCAAAATGAAAGAAAAGGCTACGTTTATTATACATTTTTAGACTTTTATTGTTCAAACAGGGACTCACCTGTTGGGATAGTTGTTGTTGCAGCACGGACTGTAATCAGTGTGACACTAGTCGTCTTATGTTGTTTGCATCTGATAGTACAGACCGGGTTTGTTGTGTTCAATAAAGTTAAGTGTACGCAACTATATTGGCGTTAACCGTCCATTCTATTGACAATAGAGGATAGAATGAAACATGGTGGCAGCGGTGCTTTGTGAACAGTAAAAGCACACAGATTAGCAGACACAACGGAAGACACCGGCTTAGTATGGTAGAGAGAGCGGAGAGATCAGGTGCAGCGCGGATGGAGAATGCACTGGGACTGAGACCGCCACAAGCCCTTTGCCTAGACTCAAATAATCTGGCGAAATTATGGAAACTGTGGAAGGAAGAGTTCACGCTGTATATGGATCTTACTTTGGCGGACGCTGGTGAAGCCGTGAAACTGAAAGTTTTCAGTTATCTCATTGGGGAGACGGGAAGAGAGCTGTGCGAGACCCTGGTCCCCACCTCGTCACCAGATCGAACAGTAAGCAGATTAATAAGTGCATTGGATGACCACTGCAGTCCAAAAGTGAACGAGACATTTGAAAGGTATTGTTTTTTTGTCAGAAATCAGGGCTCTGATGAGAACATCGACAAATATGTGACGGATTTAAGAATGCTCGCCAGTACGTGCAATTTCAGCCAGATCAAAGACTCTCTGATCCGCGATAGAATTGTTTGCGGCATATCCAGCTCTGTTTTGAGAGAGAGACTTTTAAGGGAGCAAGATTTGACTTTGGAAAAATGTGTGCAAATCTGCAGGGCAACAAAGCTGTCGCGGTAAAACAAAAGAACGATTGAAGGAAGAGTGACAGAGGAAGTGCACACTGTAAAACAGGCTGTGAGGAAAGAGAAAAGTAAGAGCACTGTAAACTGCAAGTTTTGCGGGAAAATGCATGAGAGAAATAAACAGAAATGTCCTGCATATGGGAAAAAGTGCAAAAGTGGGAAAGACAATCATTTTGCCACAATGTGCAGAACTAAAATGCAGAAAGAAAAAACTGTGCATACTATAACTGAGTCAGATGATGAAAGTTATGAGGACATCTTGTGTGTAACAGTAGAGACAGTGAACACTGTGACGAAGGATAAACTGAGGCCGCCCACAAAACTTTTTGCTGCCATGCTCCTGGGGAAAGAACAGGTAAAGTTTCAGTTAGATTGTGGAGCCAGCTGTAACATTATACCTGTCAACCTGTTAAACCCAGCCACACAAATTGAAAAGACTGAGCAAGTGCTGGTGATGTACAATAAAAGCACACTGCAGCCATTGGGGAAATGTAAAGTTAAATTGAGGAATCCTAGAAACAAGAAACTGTACCGATTAGAATTCATGGTTGTAGATGAGGGCTCTGCAGTGCCACTACTGGGCAGCAGGGCAGTACAAGTCAAGTCAAGTCAAATTTATTTATATAGCGCTTTTTACAATTGGTAATTGTTTCAAAGCAGCTTTACATATTAGAAGCACAAAAAAAAGAGAAGTGGTTAAAAATAAGCTGTACAAGCAAGCGTGGTAATATGTAACATATACAAGATGGTGCTACATTAAGCCAATGTCGGCTGACTCCCAGGGGTGGAAAAAAAACCCTAGGAGAAAAACCCAGCGTACTAACACTGGGAAAAAAGTCCTAGGAGGGAAAAAACCCCTTGGAACATATATATAATATATGTAAATGGATATGGAGATCAAAATCTGAATTATACATTTTTATTATAGAGATTAAAAATAGATTGTATATAAATATATGTAAGCGGATACGGAGATTAAAAATCAGAATTATAGATGCAGCCAGAACTGGATCTGTAGGCCCATTGTCTCCTGGGCTACGTTGTAGTCAGGTCCAGACACAGGTTCTCCATCTGATCTGGATACGGCCTGGATCCAGCACCCGGCAAACCTCAGGATAAGCAGAGAGACTGATATTAGCGTAGATGCCATTCTTATTCTGATGTACAGGTATATCTAGTGTTATAGGAAATGTTCTCGGTTCCAGCCGACCTAATTATTGCAGCGTAACAATCCTTTAATGGATTTGAAAAATGTTAATGTATTGATAATGTGTTATGTGTATGCCAGGTTAAAGAGATGTGTTTTTAGTCTAGATTTAAACTGACAGAGTGTGTCTGCTTCCCGAAAAATGCTAGGAAGATTGTTCCAGAGTTTAGGTGCTAAATAGGAAAAGGATCTGCCGCCTTCAGTTGATTTTGATATTCTGGGTATTATCAACTGGCCTGAATTCTGAGATCGCAATAGACGTGAAGGACTATAATGCACCAAGAGCTCGCTTAGATATTGGGGAGCTAAACCATTTAGAGCTTTATAAGTAAGTAGCAAGATTTTAAAATCTATACGATGTTTAATAGGGAGCCAATGTAATGTTGACAGAACTGGGCTAATATTGTCATGAGTGGAAGACTGCCTTCTCCACTTCCTCTGGCCACTACGAAACCCTTGTCATGCCCTTCGGGCTATCCAACAGTCCCTCAGTTTTCCAATCATTCATCAATGATGTCTTTCGAGATATGCTAAATCGATGGGTAGTGGTCTACATCGACGACATCCTGATCTACTCCAACACATACCACGAACACATCCAACATGTCCGAGCAGTTCTACAACGCCTAATCCAACACAAACTCTACGCTAAGGCCGAGAAATGTGAAATTCATCGCACTTCCACTTCTTTCCTGGGCTACATCATCAGCCGTGAGGGAGTAGCGATGGATGATGGGAAGGTTAAGGCGGTACTGGAATGGCCGCAACCACACACACTTAAGGAGTTACAACGGTAACGTCAGCACCAATTCTTCGTCACCCAGATCCCGAGCTCCCGTTCACTGTGGAGGTGGATGCCTCCAATACCGACATAGGGGCCGTATTATCCAGCGACAGGGTGAACCATCCAAAATGTTTCCCTGTGCATTCTACTCCCGTAAGCTGTCCGCCGCCGAACGCAACTATGATGTGGGCAACAGGGAGTTATTGGCCATGAAAGCGGCGCTGGAGGAGTGGCGTCATTGGCTTGAGGGGGCCAAGCATCCATTCGTAATTCTGACTGATCACAAAAACTTGGAGTATCTGCGATCTGCCAAGCGCCTAAACCCACGACAGGCCAGATGGGCAATGTTCTTCACCCGCTTTAAGGCGAGACACGGCAGGTGAAAACATCGTTTTTTCATGCAGTGGTCAATTTTGAGATTTTGGGCCAGTTTGCTCCCTTAACATGTAAGCTTTCATGTCAAAATAAAAAATATGTCAACATTACACATTAAGGTGGTTATTTCATTATATTTTGTCAACTTGCGCCTTTAGATTTCTATCGGAAATCACCAAAAGTTAGCATTCTAACGCGAGCTCCCGTGCCGTCTCCATTCATAGAAACGTCATGCCTGGTATCATTGTAAAGCTCTCAGTCTCATTAACAGCGCTGTCTAATCCAAATATGGGCATTTCCTTTGTAGAAATAACCAACCGCGAAAGTTTGCCGGGGAATACTACAGCCGAAAACCACATCTGATTGGTCATGTGAATTTCCGACTACGTGATTGGTTCTCAGGCGTCACGCTTCATTGTTTATTCTGCGCCTGAGAGAAAATGCCGACAGCACCGAAATCAGCTCATAAAGTTTCACAGAAAAGACGGCAACAGCTGTCACTTGCAAGAGATAGTAAAAAGAAAGTAAACAACAGAGTAGACGATGAAACCCCATCAGCCAGTGCCTCATCGCGTAAGCTATCGTTTGGAAAGGGAAAGAGAGAGTCTGTCGGAGGGAATGACAGCCGCGCCACACAGGAATGGCTCATAATTCATGTCGCACGATTGAATGAATTAGTCAGTGGTTTGTGTTGTCCTAACTGTGCTGGATCAGGGCTGAAAATTAACATCGATCCACAGAATCATGGGTTCTGTAGCAGTGTGTTGCTGGAGTGTAGTCTGTGTGAGAGAGATAGGTACTGCAGAAGTGTTTACACATCTACGCGTCTGCAAGACGAGTCCAGGAACGACGTTGCATTTGATGTGAATGTGCGGATGGTGCTCTTAGCACATGAATTAGGAATGGGGTATGCAGCTCTCAAAAAAATCAGCAAGGTGTTGGGGATACCTTCCCTTCACCTTAAGACTTATCAGAGACACAACAGAAAAGTGACAGGTATGAAAAAGTTTGAGCCAGAGCAGTGTAGTGTCTAAATGCCAAATGCTTTTGTCTTGTGGATAGTGTCAGAAGTGAGAGTGACATTACATTTATATTTCCCCTCATAATGCACATTATATCATAAAAATGTAAACATATTTATACATACAATATTAACAAATAAATTTTATGATATTCAGTATATTTTGTTGGACAGATTTACTTTCACGCACACACACATAACATAATCATAATCAGATAATCATATAAGAATCCACTGTCTTTTACAAAATAAGTTAAGTTATATGTTCACTTTGAATAAAACCTGATTAAATCAATGTTTATTTATGCAGTATTTGTTTCATTGTAGTTGCAGAAATTGAGAGAGGCTTGGGGTCATTGCACAGAGCCAGGGAGCAGATCAGGCAGGCTTATGCTGAGGTTGATGCAGATGTGGCAAGGTTACTGATGGAGGATGAAGATGCAGTTATAAACATCAGCGTGTCTTTTGATGGAACCTGGCATAAAAGAGGTTTCACATCAAATTATGGCATCGGTGTGTGCATTGATGTCCTTACAGGTCTAGTAATAGACTTTGAGGTCTTGTCCTCCTACTGTCATGCATGTGCCTTAAAGAATAGTGCCAAGCGAGAAGGAAAAATAACAGACCAGGAATTTGAAAGCTGGAGGGAGGCACACACTGACTGTGCTAAAAATTTTGCAGGCTCAAGTAAAGCAATGGAGCAGGAGGCAGCTAAGAGGATGTGGGCCAGGTCAGTCAGTCGTCATCAGGTGCGATATACTGAGATGCTGTCAGATGGAGATAGTGCTGCATTTAAGGAGGTGGTTGCCCTCAACCCATACCCTGGACATGAAATTGTGAAATTGGAGTGCATAAATCATGCCCATAAGCGCATGGGTACAGCACTTAGGAAACTAAGTAAATTAGGTCAATTAGGGGGCAAGGGTCTGGGCAAGCTGACTGCCCCTAAATGTAAAGCCTTGCAAAATTTTTACAGGGGGGCTATTATTAACAACCAGGGCTCCATAGATAAAATGAAAGCTGAGATCTGGGCAGGTCTCCTTCACAACATGTCTACTGATGACAATCCATTACATACGAGGTGCAGTCCATCATGGTGTTGGTACAGGAGAGCAGAGGAGAATGGAGAAACACCAGAGTCCCACAAGCATCACACTAAAAACTTTCTGTCACGTGAGGTGGGAAAGAAGCTTATCCCTGTGTACCACCGAATGTCCAGTGACAGTCTGCTACAGCGCATGCAGCATGGAGGCACTCAAAATGCAAATGAGTGCTTCAACTCAGTCATATGGGCCCGATGTCCAAAACAGTATTTGTGGGGAAAAGCAGGGTTGAGGCTGCAGCCAGTATGGCTATTGCCACTTTTAATGAAGGTGCCTCTGCCATGCTGGCTGTCATGGATAAGTTGTGGCTTCAGTGTACAGTTATCACTGTAAATACATGCAGTTACACTGACATGGTTAGACTTTCAAAAGCGAACATTTTTCAGTCCACCCGTGTGAAACGCAGGCGCCAAAGCGTAAGCGCAGCCAAAAAGGTGAAAAGACACCGACAGGAGATCGAAGAGGGGCCTACATATGGTGCAGGCATGGACATTTAGGCTATAAACAGACAGGGAGCTGTTTATTAGATTAATTTAGTTATAGATGGACATACAACAAACAGACACAGTTTGTTTGCAGTTTTTGTGACCGTTAATGTGTGTTTGTTAAGGTAGTTCTCTTCAGCTTAAGGCTATTGTTATTAATAATTTATTCATTTATCAATTTCCATGTGTTTTAAATATTATATAATACTGATATTAATAAACTGAATATATATATTTTTTGTAGGTTGGGGGTTTCAATAGAAATGTATGAAATTATACAATATAAAACTTTAAAGGCCGTTTTCTCAAAATGAGTTTTTGTGACTGTTATGTGTGTTTGTTAAGGTAGTTCTCTTCAGCTTAAAGCTATTGTTATTAATAATTTATTCATTTATCAATTTCCATGTGTTTTAAATATTACATAATACTGATATTAATAAAGTGAATATATATTTTGTTTGTAAGTTGGGGGTTTCAACAGAAATTTATGAAATTATACAATATAAAACTTTAAAGGCCGTTTTCTGAGTTTTTTCTCACACTCAGAGTCAGATATATCCACTTCAGTAGCACCTATAAGCACCAACTTTTCCAGACTTATACTTAACTATATTCTGAAGGCTTTTACAGAGGGATTTGTTGATATATCATTCCTATCCTGTGTTATAGGTCCTTTTACTCAAAAAAACATGGCGAAAATAGGTTTTTTAAGGCTATTGTCAGTATTCTCTAATTTACTAAAGCACAAAATAAGATATCCAGAATCCCCTCTGTAAAAGCCCTTTCATCTAATATGTCAACAAATAGAATCAAGAATTTTAAACCTGGACCTTACCAATTTCCAGATTTTGTTTTTGGAAATGTATGCAAATTAGCGTATATTTAAGTATATAAGGCCTCATTTGCATATTAAAACATAAATGTACACAAAACTTGTAATACATTTTTTTCTTATGTTTATGCCAGTAATAAACTGGAGAAGTTTCACAGTGATATCTTCTAATTAAAAAAAAAATCCCTATTCACCTGTAGTGTCTCGCCTTAATTTCACAGTCACTTACAGGCCCGGGTCAAAGAATGTAAAGGCGGACGCATTATCAAGGCAAACGGATGAGCCTGAGCGCTCAGGGAACACTGAAAATATTCTGCCCGAGACTCTGCTGCTCGCCCCCGTGCAGTGGGACATAATGACAGAAATCTCACAAGCTAACGAACAGATCGCAATCCCAGCAACCTGTCCACCTGATCGCACCTTCGTTCCCGCACATCTCCGAGACAGACTGCTGCACCAGGTCCACGATTTCCCCAGTTCCGGCCATCCAGGCATCACTGCCACTCTCCAGCTCTTGCAGAACCAGTTCTGGTGGGAAACCATGCCCGCTGATGTTACCACCTTCCTCAACCACTGTACGGCCTGTCAAACTACCAAAGCTTCCCATCAAGCCCCAGCCGGTCTTCTTCAACCACTCCCCATTCCACAACGTCCCTGGTCCCACATAGCCATCGGGCTAAGTACGCACAGAACTCCCTACGAAAACCTGCTACTGGCATCACTCCATTCCAGTGCGTCCTGGGCTTCCAACCTCCGCTCTTTCCCTGGTCTGGCCAACCATCAGAACTACCCGAAGTCACTGAATGGATGCGCAGAAGTGAGGAGACTTGGGATTCAGCACACCATCACCTACAGCGGGCAGTAAGACGCCAAGAACTTCATGCCAATCGCCATCGACGGCCCAATCCTCACTACACTGTTGGGCAATGGGTATGGCTATCCACCAGGGATCTTCGCCTCCGACTTCCATGTCGCAAACTCAGTCCCAGGTTTGTAGGGCCTTTTCAAACAAATTACCCCTGTATCATTCCATCTAGACTTGCCTTCTAATTATCGCATTTCTCCCACTTTCCATGTGTCGTTGCTGAAACCCTCCGGGGGACCGAGAGAGGAGCCTGCGGGAGCCGAGGCCCACAACCCCCCACCCCTGATCATCGAAGGCGAGGAGGCCTATCAGGTCTGGGATCTACTCGATTCCAGGCGCCGGGGCGGAAAGCTGCAGTATCTGGTGGACTGGGAGGGGTACGGCCCGGAGGAGCGATCCTGGGTCAACAGGGATGATATCCTGGACCCATCACTCATGGAGGAATTCCACCGGACGCATCCGGAGCGACCGGCCCCTCGTCCACGCGGTAGACCCCGGCGCCCACTTCCTCGCGTCTGGAGCCGCTCGCAGGGGGGGGGCTCTGTCATGAATACGGCTCCCGCGGCTCTTCATCCCGGCTGCCGGAGGGAGCCGTCACCGGACTATTGACTTGCTCTCATTTGGACTACAATTCCCATGGGCCCTCATTCCTGGGACTGATTGCGCACACACCTGCATCACATCACACTCACTCCATAAAACACTCACACACACATCCATGCACCACGAAGTCTTGATTTGCCTTGGTGATCATTTCTAAGCGTTTTCTTGTGGACTGTTAACCTGTTATCGATTGGACTGCCTTACCTCTATGAACCTTTGCTGCCGACCCTGATCTCTGCCTGTTTCCTGGACTCTGTTTGCTTGCCGCCTGCCACGATCCCTGCCTGTTGTAAGACCTTGTTTCATTGCCGCCTGTCTCGACCCAAGCCTGTCCCTGATTACGTTACTGTCTTGTCCCTGTTTGCATTGTGCTATCTTGTCTTAATAAAGACGCTGCAAATGGATCCTCACGTTGTTGACCCATCATTACAAATATGGTCATACTTTCTGGTTCTAGTAAGAACTCTAGCTGCCGCATTTTGGACCAACTGTAGTCTGTTTAAAAGCCGAGCAGAACAACCACCCAGTAGAGCGTTACAGTAATCTAGTCTTGAGGTCATGAATGCATGAACCAACTGTTCCGCATTTGTCATTGAGAGCATATGTCGTAATTTAGATATATTTTTTAGATGGAAGAAGGCGGTTTTACAGATACTAGAAACATGACTTTCAAATGAAATATTGGTATCAAAGAGCACACCCAGGTTCCTAACTGAGGACGAAGATTTAATGGAGCACCCGTCAAGTGTTAGAGAGTATTCAAGGGTTTTTCGTGAGGAAGTTTTTGGTCCAAAGATTAGGATATGAGTTTTTTCTGAATTTAATAATAAGAAATTTCTTGTCATCCAGTTTTTAATGTCAGCTATGCATTCTGTTAGTTTTGTGAATTTGTAGGTTTCGTCAGGGCACGAGGAAATATAGAGCTGAGTATCGTCAGCGTAGCAGTGAAAACTAACACCATGCTTCCTAATTATCTCTCCTAAGGGCAGCATGTACAGTGAAAAGCAACGGTCCTAGTACTGAGCCTTGTGGTACTCCATATTGAACTTGTGATCGATATGACATCTCTTCATTAACTACTACAGACTGATAACGGTCAGATAAGTAAGATTTGAACCATGCCAAAGCAATTCCACTAATGCCAATATAGTTTTCGAGTCTTCTTAAAAGAATGTTGTGATCGATAGTGTCAAAAGCAGCACTGAGATCTAATAACACTAATAGAGAAATACAGCCACGATCGGATGATAAGAGTAGATCGTTTGTAACTCTAACGAGAGCAGTCTCAGTACTATGGTATGGTCTAAATCCTGACTGGAAATCCTCACAGATTCCATTTCTTTCTAAAAAGGAGCACAGTTGTGTTGAAACTGCCTTTTCTAGTATCTTTGACAGAAAAGGTAGATTTGAGATTGGCCTGTAATTTACTAAATCTCTCGGATCTAGTTGAGGTTTTTTAATAAGAGGTTTAATAATAGCCTGCTTAAAAGTTTTTGGCACGTATCCTAGTGTTAAAGATGAATTAATTATATCAAGAAGTGGACCTACGACCACTGGAAGCATTTCTTTCAGTAGTTTAGTTGGCATTGGGTCTAACATACATGTTGTTGATTTTGATGATTTGATAAGTTTAGATAATTCTTCCTCTCCTATAGCGGCGAATGATTCTAGTTTTACCTCAGGGACACTACAGTGCACTGTCTGAAGCGAAACTGTAGACGGTTGCATGTTTATAATTTTCTCATATAACTACAGTTCCATGACTTTTCTTAAATTAATGTAAATTTTATTTTAACATTGTTATTTTATTAAAATTACAAAACACAAAAGAGTTCTGAGTATTTCTACCTTGAATGGCCATAGCGGTCAATTTGACCGCACATATTACAGGCGTTGTATCTCCTCAGCGCTTTTTCCCGCCGTTAAAGATGTGCGTAGCTGTTGCCTAGCAACCTTTCTCTGGCAGTTTTGTATGCTTTTGCTAAGCTAAAACTTAGCTTTACTGTCAAAATGGCAACAAGAAAGAAAATGACTGTCACTGAGGTTTTATCCTTGCTTGAGAACATTGATGATGCAGAGTCTGATGGAGGAGCAGAGAGCGATGTCTCTTGGTCTCTTGACAGTTCGTCTGACACTGATTCTGAGAGTGATTCAGAGATAATTCCGGTTCGTAAAAAAGATTTTCTAGATTTCATTAGAGGCTGCATAAAATTGTTTCCGATTCGTGTGGTCCAAACATTTCCGATAATGCTAAAGCATTGTAAACTCCAAAAGTCAAAATGTATTGAATAAAGACAGATGTAATCATTTCCAAAATTCACAATATGTTTTTATCTAACGAAATATTCTGCTTCATTTTATATTTGTTGACATTTTGACTTTCAAAAACAACATTTTAACTGCGGTGAAAAACTTTGATCTCCAGCTTGCCGGATGCAAATTGCGGAAAGCAAATTGCGGCATGCACTTTTGTGGGAGGTCTAGTAGCTCTTACACAATAATATCACGAACATATTATATTTTGTATGCTTAAATTACCCCACATTTTTCATAAAACATGACCATAGAAGCTTTGAAGTAAATATAACATGACAAAAATGACATTCACTGCTGTCTGGTATGAACAGTCAAAATGACCGCTATTGGCAGTTCTAGTAGTTATAGAATTCCGGTAGTGCTAGTGTTAAGAGATTTGAAAAATAAGTAGATCTAGCATTTCTTATAGCCGTTCTGTACTCAATCATTTTTTCTTTCCACAAAAGGCGAAAAACTTCTAGTTTTGTTTTCTTCCAACTACGTTCAGCTTTTCTCACAGCTCGTTTTAGAGCCCGAGTGTGCTCATTATACCACGGCGTTGGATTAGTTTCCTTAATCTTCTTTAGACGTAAAGGAGCGACTGCATCTAATGTGCTGGAAAAGAGAGAGCCAATAGTTTCTGTTGCAGCATCGAGTTCTTCTAAGTTGTCAGGTATACTAAGGCGATGAAACTGCTCGGGGAGATTATTTATAAAGCAATCTTTAGTGGTAGAAGTGATGGTTCTACCATATTTATGGCTGGGTGGTGGTTTTGTAGCCTTGGCTAACTGTATTATACACGAGACTAAATAATGATCTGATATATCATCGCTCTGCTGTAGAATTTCAACAGCATCAATATCAATTCCATGCGACAGTATTAGATCTAAGGTATGATTACGACAATGAGTGGGTCCTGACACGTGTTGTCTAACTCCAATAGAGTTTAAAATGTCTGCAAATGCCAATCCAAATGCGTCTTTATTATTATCTACATGGATATTAAAATCACCAACAACAAGGACTTTATCTGCAGCCAGTACTAACTCTGATAGAAAATCAGCAAATTCTTTGATAAAGTCAGTATGGTGCCCTGGTGGCCTGTATACAGTAGCCAGCACAAATGTCAACTTACATAATGTTACATAAAGCACCATCACTTCAAAGGAATTATATTTGAAATTCTTTTGAATGATTCTGAATATATTACTATAAATTACAGCAACACCTCCCCCTTTGCCTTTCTGTCGAGGATTGAGTCGATAGTCATAACCTTGAGGACTAGACTCATTTAAAATAATATAATCGTCTGGTTTTAGCCAGGTTTCTGTCAAACACAGCAAGTCTAGTTTATTGTCTGTGATAATTTCATTTACAATAAGTGCTTTTGAAGAAATAGATCTAATATTCAGTAACCCAAGCTTTATCATTTGTTTATCTGATTTATCTGTGATTTTCATTTTTTGAACATCAATTAAATTTTTACCCTTAAAAGGTTTCGGAAGTTTTTTGTATTTACTAGTTCGAGGTACAGACACAGTCTCTATGTGATAATATCTAGGTGAAAGAGTTTCTATGTGCTGTGAATTATCTGAGTTCTGTGACGTGAGGCGGCTAGCAGACGGTCGGTTTAGCCAGTCTGTCTGCTTCCTGATCTGGGCCCTGGTTTGTCATGTTTCAGCTCTAAGACTATTTGCCAAATTTCTAGATAGAAGAGCAGCACCATCCCGGGAGGGATGAATACCATCTCTTTTCAACAGATCAGGTCTGCCCCAAAAGCTTTTCCAATTGTCTATGAAACCTATATTATTCTGCGGACACCACTTAGACAGCCAGCCATTGAGTGATGATAACCTGCTAACTATCTCATTACTCCGACGAACAGGAAGAGGGCCAGAACAAATTACTTCTGCTGACATTGAATTTGCGAGTTCACACACCTCTTTAATGTTAATTTTAGTGATCTCCGACTGGCGAAGTCGAACATCATTTGTGCCGACGTGGATAATGATATTTACGTTTAGCATTAGCCAGCACTTTTAAATTTGCTTTGATGTCAGGTGCTCTGGCCCCCGGCAAACATGTGACTATGGTGGCTGGTGTCTCTATTTTCACGTTCCGTGTAATAGAATCGCCAATAACTAGGGCACTTTCAACAGGATTCTCAGTGGGTGCGTCACTGAGTGGGGAGAACCTGTTTGATGTTCTAATCGGAACGGAAGAGTGGTGTTTGTTCTTGCCACTATGCCGCCTCACAGTCACCCAGTTAGCCTGCTGCGTGGCTTCTACAGCCAGAACCGAATGTGCAGTGTTTACTAGGCTAGTCGGATCCAAAGCAGTATCTAAGGCCCTTTCATTCTCACTATCCTCAATTAAAGTTTGGATGCGTGTCTCTAATTCTGAGATTCTCTCTGTCAGCCTGACAATATCCCTGCATTTATCACATGTGTAAGTCTCACTGCTGACAGAAAGAGCTAAGCTGTACATGTTGCATTTAATACACATGATAATCGTCGGACATGACTGACCGTGTTTTTGTAGAGTAGTCCGACTCCCCACAGTTGTTTGATGAACTTGATCGCTAATGCCGTCCGAAAAACTGCATCGCACACGGGACTAGTGTTGTCACGATACTAGAATTTCTAACTTCGATACGATACCTTGAAAAATATCGATATTCGATACCATTTTCGATACCACAGAGAAAAAAACTGCCACAATAAGAATGTAGGTTAATGGTAATAGATATTTGTTAACATGAATAAGCAATGAAAAATACTTACAAAACATTTGTTAATCAAAGTTAAAAGTTGATTTAAACTAACATTCACTAATACATGTACTAATTAAAATCCAAAGTTCTATTTGTTAATATTTTTTCATTGGACCAGAGCTAACATGATCCGTTATATTTTTATTACCTAATACCTACTGTTATCAAAGATTAAAATATACTGTAACAAATGCATTGCTCATCGGTCATAAAAGCTGGTTAATACATTAACGTTATTTGATGAACAGATTTAAACGCAAACGTGCGTGCATCACACGCGAAAACAGTGCTCATTGGATCGACATGAAGTCATCAAGTCACCTTTATTTATATAGTGCTTTTAACAATAAAGATTGTGTCAAAGCTCTTAACAGTATCAAATCGGAGGATAGAGTGTCAGTAATGTATAATAATAATACCAACCTCGAGAAATTCTTTATACAGATCCGGGTGTCGGTCTCTCAGGTGCTTTGCTATATTAGTGGTGTTAGCACTGTTCTGTAGCATCTCTTGCATATTGGCTTGCTTGTGTCCTTCGGCTTTCTATGTTCATTTGCCTCATATGCAAAATATTTCCAGATAGCACTCCTGCTGTGTTCCTTATCAACCAAAGCCGGTCGCGCGGGCGTTGCACTCGCCATCTTTCCATTCACTTCACTTTTGCTAACCAGAGCGAATGAGACGAGTGCGAGTGCGAGTGCGAGTGCGCATGTGGTGGTCGTCAACGCGCCTTTGGAGAGAAGTGAAAGCGCGGCTAGTATCGATACTTCGGGAAATTAGTATTGGTACCATTTGGTACAGATATTGGTACAGATATTTCAGTATCGATATTTATCGAAATAACGATATTTTTGACAACACTACACGGGACTCGCTAGCTGGATGTCTCGGTCGCTTGCCAGTGCCTGGGGCAAGGGTGTTGAGCAGCATGAGCGTGAGCGTTGAGCAGCGTGTGAGGATCAACACGCCAAGCCATGAATGTAGTGAAAGTCCAGTATGAAAACATCATGGCTGTGGATAGCATTGTCACCACGGAGACTGGGAAAGATGAAATGTGGAGCATGAATAATATCAGAAAAGACTATGCTGATGTGTTCCAGGGAGATGGATGTCTGGAGGGTGCATATAAGATAGAAGCAGACCCCACAGTAACTCCTGTGAAACTGCCAAAGAGACGGATCCCTGTGGCGATGATGTCACCAGACATCAGCAGAGCTGAGTGATCTTCAACGAAGAGGGATCATCACACCAGTGGACTGTAGCACAGAGTGGATTAGCAGTCTTGTTATTGTTAAGAAGCCATCAGGAAACCTCAGGATATGCATAGATCCAAGACCACTCAACAAAGCCCTGAAAAGAGGCCATTTTCCTCTACCGACAATAGACGAAATACTGCCGGATTTGTCAAGGGCAAAAGTTTTCACTGTGTGTGATGTCAAAAATGGATTTTGGCATGTGACTCTGGATGAGGAATCGAGTTACTTTACCACATTTGCCACACCATATGGCAGATATAGATGGCTGAGGATGCCAATGGGCATCAGCCCTGCACCAGAGGTGTTTCAAAGAAAACCCAGCCAAGCTCTGGACGGATTGCGCGGTATATATGTCATAGCTGATGACATTCTCATCACAGGAGAGGGTGAGACATTAGAATTAGCAAACCAAGACCATGACGACAAACTGAGAGCACTGTTGACTAGATGTAGAGAAAAAAACATCAAACTGAATGCAGAGAAATTTCAACTGAGGGAAAGCGAGGTTCCATACATTGGACATTTACTTACCGCAGATGGGCTCAGAGTGGATCCTGAAAAGGCACGAGCGGTCAGAGACATGCCACGTCCAACAGACGTCAAGGGTGTCCAAAGGCTCCTGGGCATGGTAAACTATCTCTCTAAATTCTGTGACCACCTGTCAGATGGCCGTGAGATACTGAGGCAGCTAACTCATAAAGATAGTATCTGGGAATGGTCAGATGCGCATGAGCAAGCATTCACACGGCTCAAAGATGCC
Organism: Ancherythroculter nigrocauda; assembly: GCA_036281575.1. Classification (NCBI taxonomy): domain Eukaryota; kingdom Metazoa; phylum Chordata; class Actinopteri; order Cypriniformes; family Xenocyprididae; genus Ancherythroculter; species Ancherythroculter nigrocauda. The sequence continues at coordinate 76,282 of VTFQ01000364.1, forward strand.
ATCACCAGAGCCCCAATTCTCAAATATTACAACCCCGATGAACCACTGACACTCCAGTGTGACGCGTCGGAGACTGGGTTAGGGGCCGCTTTACTTCAAGAGGGGGCACCAGTTCCTTATGGAAGTCGGGCATTGACTCAGACAGAGAGGGGTTATGCCCAGATAGAGAAAGAATGTTTAGCCATTGTCTTCGGTATGGAAAAATTCCATCAGTATACGTATGGGCGGAAAGTTACTGTACACTCTGACCATAAGCCACTGGAAAACATAGTAAGAAAACCCCTGCTGAACACCCCAAAACACCTGCAAAGAATGTTACTTAGACTACAGAGATATGACATCGAAGTCATTTACATCCCTGGGAAGGACATGCTAGCCGACACGCTGAGCCGCTCATACTTACCTGAACATGCATCAGAGAGTTCAGTAGAAATGGAGATTGAGAGCATAAACATGATCCAGCATGTACATATAGCAGAAGAAAGACTCCAAGCCATCAGAGAGGAAACATGTAAAGACAGAAAATTGCAGACACTGATCAGATTCATCCAAGAAGGTTGGCCAATGAACAAAAAAGACTTGCCACATGACATTGCACATTACCACTCTTTTCAGGAGGAACTGAGTGCGCAGAGTGGAATTGTCTTCAGGGGGGAGAGAGAGTTGTAATCCCCGACGCACTCAGAGGTGACATTGTTCAGCGCATCCACTCCTCACATTTAGGTATAGAGGGATGCCTAAGAAGGGCAAGAGAATGTGTTTATTGGTTGGGGATGAATGATCAGATAAAGACATTCATAGAGAAATGTGACATCTGCAGATCTATGGATGTGAAACAGCAGAAGGAGACTTTGTGGTCTCACAAACTACCGAGTAACCCATGGTCAGATGGGGATAGATATATTCACTTTAGACAACAGGAACTACCTGATCACCGTTGATTACCTCTCTAATTTCTGGGAGCTGGACTACTTACCCGACACACGATCCACCACTGTCATCCATAAGCTGAAATCCCATTTCGCAAGACACGGTATCCCAGATGTTGTTATCTCAGATAACGGGCCACAATACGCATCAGAAGATTTCAAAAGGTTCAGCAGACAGTGGGAATTTAAACACAAGACATCCTCACCGGCCTACCCACAAAGCAACGGGATGGCAGAATCAGCTGTAAAGACGGCAAAACGGTTGTTGAGAAAAGCAAAGGCTGATGGGAAGGATCCATACCTTTCCATGCTTGATCAGAGAAACACACCATCGCAAGGGATCAAAGCAAGCCCAGCACAGCGATTGTTCAGTAGGAGATCCAGAACTCTGATACCCATGCATGACAACCTGCTGCAACCAAAGGTAATTCACACACGACAAGGACAGATTGAAAACAAGAGCCGTCAGGCTGCATATTGTAACAAACATGCAAAAGATCTAGATCCTCTAAAACAAGGAGACAAAGTTCGTGTCCAGCCTGAGGAACATAACAAAACATGGAGAAAAGCGACAGTTGTGAAACCTGTGGACTATAGGTCTTATATAAACAGGTAAAGACAACACTTTATTTGGTTACAAGAGTTTATTAATTGAAAGGAATATGTATTAGAATGCATTAAGGAGACATTACAAATACTGTCTTACTGAAACTGCAATGTTAATACATTAAGAATTTTGTATTCAGTATTTTTTTAGTCAATGCAAAGCATATGTGAATGTATACATGCTGTTCTGAGTTGTGATCAAATTATCTTTCAGGTTGTAAGTTACTTAAGTTAAAAAAAAGAAGAAGAAAAAAAAGAGAAAGGATGTTGGGATAGTTGTTGTTGCAGCACGGACTGTAATCAGTGTGACACCAGTCGTCTTATGTTGTTTGCATCCGATAGTACAGACCGGGTTTGTTGTGTTCAATAAAGTTAAGTGTACGCAACTATATTGCCATTAACCGTCCATTCTATTGACAATAGAGGATAGAATGAAACATCACCGACTGATTCTAATGGCGGGATTGAAATTGTCCAGTCGTGGCAGCATTGAGATTCTTCCTCTGTTGGCAATGGTTGGCATTTGCCACATGTGCACCACCACGTCTGCCCGATGCTGGAGAGGTGTGTGTCGCCGCAGCAGTCTCTTCCATCTGCCTAATTTCTTCCTCCGGTTCAAAAAGGTAGGGCAGGGTGAAAAACTCATCTTCTCCTCGTCCGACATTGTTGTTTTGCCTTTTTTTGTAAACGGCGTTTGATTTAGTATTTGCACGTTCAAGTTGTAAACACTGACTTGGTACTTCCGCCTATGTCAAGCGTGACCTTTTCAACGTAATTGCGTATTACGTGACGTCACGAATGCGCATCCGAGAACAGAGCAAGGTGAGCATTTGTGCTTATAAAAGGTAAATTTTATTTATTTTTTTTAAAATGACCGATCGTTTCGCTAGATAAGACCCTTATTCATCGTCTGGTATCGTTTAAAGCCCTTTGAAGCTGCATTGAAACTGTCATTTGGACCTTGAACCGTCTGGTGCTCATTCAAGCCCATTATAAGGAGAAAAAATCCTGGAATGTTTTCATCAAAAACCTTAATTTCTTTTCGACTGAAGAAAGAAGGACATGGACATCTTGGATGACATGGGGGTGAGTAAATTATCAGCAAAAGTTTATTTAAAAGTGAACTAATCCTTTAAGCTATTTTAATCGATAGAAACAGTTCAGTGATTTATACTTGTGTGGGGCTTTTTTTTTTTAAAAAGCGACATGAAATTAGTTTATCCTGCTATTTAATGTAACATTGTAAGTTTTTATCTAATTAATGAAGAACACAAACACGAGTTCAGTCTCTGGAGAGTCATAATGGAGAAACTGAAACTGAACTCCAAGTCAATTGAATCAAACACTTTGAGAAATGATTCAGTGAATCACGACACGTGCTGCTCAAACAGTGAACATGAACGACAGCAACAAACACTAACAAACTAAACATGTTTTCATCAAAGTGTAATACTAGATGTAAATCATAAATGTCTAAATATTAAGTGTTTATTTTTAAGCAGTGTTAGTTTTTTTTTATTTTCTAACCAGGTTTGAAGACCATTATTATTCTGTTAATTATTCTCTTCTTAAAGATGGTGTTTATTAAAGAGGAGACTGAAGACATGAAGATGCAGTTTAATAAAGAGGAGTTTGAAGAAATAAAGATTGAAGAAACATTAAGTGTGAAGCATGAAGATACTGAGGAACAAACAGGTTTTTATTCTCACAGCTGAAGAATATACAGAAGTAGCCAAAACAATTTTGTGCAACATTAAACCTAATATCTTCTTCTGAATAGAGAACAACAATGGAAAAGTATATTTGTTTTCTGATCATGCTCAAAAGTGCTGTAGTAACATTTAAAAATGCCTGAACATAAAGAGAAGTAATAGACTTGGTCAATGTCGTGTCATAGCTGGGGGCGTGGCATCGGCATGGGGGAAAACAGTCCTTTCCCCCTTACTGGAAATGTGTATATATACATAGAATCCAGCATGAAAAACAAAATAACAAGCAAAACAAATTAAGAACTACAAAGATTGATTGGAGCTCGCAACACGGCTGCCATGCTCGCCACCATCTTCTGTGCGTGCTTTACAACTTGCGCACTTTTAAATATTTTTGTGTTGCACCATTAAACTGGAGTTTGCATGTCAAATAAAATCAGTAATAATCAATACATAATTTCTTCCTCAGTATTTATTTAGTCTATTGATCCTAATTAATTTTGTTATCAAATATAGTTTCTGAATGTTACTCGCTTATAAAAACACATTATTCGTGACTGAGTAGTTTTGGATTAAATTGAAACTTATTTTAAGCCTTGTCTGTGAAACTGGGGTTAACCCTCAGGGGTCTGAGGATTTTTGGGGCCCTGGAGAAGTTTTGACATGCCCTGACATTTGTGCTTTTTTCAGTTGTTCATAAACATATTAATGACAAAATTGTCATTACACTGTATTCAGCACAAACTAGGCTACAATAATATGTGAGGAACATGTATGTACATGTTTGTGTTTTTGAAGGAATAACGTTTATGCGTGGTTATTGAAAAAACAAAAAACTTAAGTCACTGAAATAAAGCCAAAAAAATATATATTAAACGTGCCCTAGATTCAAAAATTGAATTTATCTTGGCATAGTTGAATAACAAGAGTTCAGTACATGGAAAAGACATACAGTGAGTCTCAAACTCCATTGTTTCCTCCTTCTTATATAAATCTCATTTGTTTAAACGACCTCCGAAGAACAGGCGAATCTCAACGTAACACCGACTGTTACGTAACAGTCGGGGTGTACGCCCCAATATTTGCATAATGCCAGCCCATGATGTTCCCAACATTATAAAAAGGCATTAGACAAGGGCAGCCAGTTAACGTCTGGAGCTGCACACAGCCGAATCATCAGACTAGGTAAGCAAGAACAACAGCGAAAAATGGCAGATGGAGCAATAATAACTGACATAATCCATGATAGCATGATATTTTTACTGATATTTGTAAATTGTCTTTCTAAAAGTTTCGTTAGCATGTTGCTAATGTACTGTTAAATGAGGTTAAAGTTACCATCGTTTCTTACTGTATTCACGGAGACAAGAGCCATCGCTATTTTAATTTTTTAAACACTTGGAGTCTGTATAATGCATAAACACAACTTCATTCTTTATAAATCTCTCCAACAGTGTAGCAATAGCCGTTAGCCACGGAGGACAGCCTCAAATTCACTCAGAATAAAACTTTTAACATCCAAATAAATACTTTACTCACATAATTCGAAGCATGCATGCAGCATGCATGACGAACATCTTGTAAAGATCCATTTGAGGGTTATATTAGCTGTGTGAACTTTGTAAATGCGCTGTAATATAGTCAACAGCTCGTGTGGCAGGAAGCTTACGTCTTAAAGGGGCGGCACCGAGTGTAAATCAGTGCATTGTTAATGGTGCCCCAAAATAGGCAGTTAAAAAAATTAATTTAAAAAAAATCTATGGGGTATTTTGAGCTGAAACTTCACAGACACATTCAGGAGACACCTTAGACTTATATTACATCTTGTGAAAGAACGTTCTTGGGCACCTTTAAAACTGTGTTCACAAGAATTCTGGGTATTGGAGGTTGTAGACTAGAGTTTTTGCTTCAGAATGAAGTAAAAATTATCCTTCCTACTCCTTCATATAAAACAATAGAGAGATTTAAATTTTCTAAGACACTTTTTGTCAAGAAACACAGTATGCGTGGAGGCATGAATCATCATGAATAATGGGTGCTTCTCACCTGAGAAGACAAAAGAATTGCATAATAATGACCTGAAATGACTTGCATATTAATGAGGCCTTTCTCCATTTTTCGCTATTGTTCTTGCTTGCTTACCTAGTCTGATGATTCAGCACAGATCCAGACGTTAATACTGGCTGCCCTTGTCTAATGCCTTTCATAATGTTGGGAACATGGGCTGGCATATGCAAATACTGGGGGCGTACATATTAATGATCCCGACTGTTACGTAACAGTCGGTGTTATGTTGAAATTCGCCTGTTCTTCCGAGGTCTTTTAAACAAATGAGATTTATATAAGGAGGAGGAAACAATGGAGTTTGAGACTCACTGTATGTCATTTCCATGTACTGAACTCTTGTTATTTGACTATGCCAAGATAAATTCAATTTTTCATTCGAGGGCACCTTTAAAACAATGTTTCTCAATGTCAAAATGCAAAGGCTTTGTAAATCTCATCATCTACAGTGTATAACATCATCAAAAGATTCAGAGAAACTGGAGAAATCTCTGTGTGTAATTTAATTAGACATACAGTCTAAATCCTGACTGGAAATCCTCACAGATATCATTTCTTTCTAAAAAGGAACATAGTTGTGATGAAACTGCCTTTTCTAGTATTTTTGACAGAAAAGTGAGTGATAGATTTTATGTTGGTCTCAGCATTGAAGGAAAGTGGACAGAGGGTCCTTTGTCCTCTGCTGAAGCTGTATCCTGTATGTTTTCACATATGGTTTTCTTTATGTACCGGAACCATTTCCATATAAGGAACAAGGCTCTGCTAGGATGGGATGGGAGACAGGGAATGGTCCCTTGCTTTTGCATTACAGGAATAGGAGAAGGTCTTTGGGATAGCAAGGATCTCCTGGATAGCTGACCGGGAGATGACCATATTTAGACTTGTTTTTCTATATGTATCACATTCCTATACCATGAGCTATATGATGTATTCTCTCTCTCATTGGCTGAACCTATACTACACCCCTTGTACTCTTTCTATATATTCTCTCTTTTCTTATCAATAAAATGAGACTATATTCTCCCTCAGCGCTGAGTGATTGCTCATTCAATTGCCAATTAAGAGGTCTGGGATGAGGCACGAATTAGGAGCAAAAACCTAACAGTGAGATTTGAGATTATCCTGTAATTGACTAATTCTCTAGGATCAAGTTGTATTTTTTTAATAAGAAGTTTAATAACAGCCAGCTTAAAACTTTTTGGTACGTATCCTAGTGATAAAGAAGAATTAACAATCTATGACCTCCAGAAGCATCTCTTTCAATAGCTTAGTCGGTATAGGGTCTAACATACATGTTGTTGATTTTGATGATTTAACAAGTTTAGACAATTCTTCCTCTCCTAAAGCAGTAAATGAATGGAATTTTTCCTCAGGGACACTACAATGCACTGTCTGTGCACTTTTTTCTATAATATTATCAATCTTGCAAGTAGGGCTGAAACGATTAGTCGACATTATCGACAATAAAAAATTGTCGACAAATATTTTTGTTGTCAAATAGTCTCTTGATCTCATACGACCTATTTGAAGGCCCTGCAATTACGCGGTGTAACCAGTGGGGCGCTGTAGCACAATACTGTAATGCAGCCCTCCCAGATCCAATCCAATAAAAGAAGTCAGCGCTTTGGAGTGCATAGTGCAAACGAAGTCGAACCCGTGAAATGTGGGAGATTAACATAGCATAAACATAACAAACATAACGTTTACAGACCTGCCAACATGTACGCATTTTGACCTCAAAGTACGCTGGTACGATTTGTCACTCTGAACTACGCAAAAACCTGGTGACACATTTGTGCACGCACAGTACTCAAATCAAGCAACGGCCAAGAAGAAGAGTTCGACCAATCATAGCGCTGGGTTCATTCCCCAAATTGCAAGCGGGGATGATTGACAAATGCATAAGGCCTATCATTAAAAAGAGACCACAAATCAACAGCAACACAAAATCCTGCTCAATCCACCTTCCACCATCTGACTGATTTCTTATGCGAGGACAATCACAGCATTTCTACCTCTTTAAGGTAAACGGGTGTGGATGTGGAAAGTTGAAATATTGAATTGAGTTAACTTCATCCTCTGACGTCATGTGATCACACTGATTATCTTAAAATACCATGCAAATTATAAAATGCTTAAGTTTTCAGGCGTGTGGTCTGTGCTCACACACAGTTTTTTTTTTTTCGGTCTCAGAGCAGCTCTTTCACGGTGTAATTTTACAAGCTAGCTTGCTTGTTCACCAGGCATTTAAGTTGGCAAAGTAATGTAAAGTTATATGGTCATTGGCCTTGTGGACTTCACATTTTATTCTTATTCATAATTTATAAAGCAGATTATGACAGGACGGGAAAAAGTGAGTGCATGTGCAGCAGAAAGTTACTCTGTGTGTGTGTGTGTGTGTGTGTGTGTGTGTGCGTGCCTTGCAGCTAAAAAAACATTACTTCGGATGAGGACACTGACAGGAAGAAAGAGAGCAGCAGACCCAAAAAGAAAAGATTTCATGCCCCACAGCAGTTCCTCAGAAAATATCTGGAGCAATGGCCATACCTCCGTCTGTCAAAACTATTAAACCATGCGTTTTGCACAGTGTGCAATAACGATTTTGACATTAGCCATCAAGGAGCTTCAGGTAATAATGTAGATATCTAGGAAGGTCTACATATTTAGATTTTTTATTATTATTTTAAATACATATAAATACACACACTCACACACACACGTAAATATTTTAATTTAATTATGTGTGCATATACAAGCTGATTTAGTTATTAAACAAATAGGAAATCTTGGGGTTTATTCATTTCTCATTTACATTACATAATTTTTAAGTTATTTATTTTATTATTATTATTATTATTAATTTAGAACTATATAACTTTCCAGTTGTAGTCTTTAACTCTTCAGCACAACATAATGTGCAGGTTAGCAAAGATTTTAATGTAGCCTACTGAAATGAAGGATGACTGGTAAGCGCGAGTCTGGAGAAACAGGTGTTTATTCATTCTCAGTGTTCAGAAACGAAGCATACATGTGTTGCATTATTGTATTAATAACTAAAGTACCTAATTATGTTACTTTTTTTTTTTTTAGTATGAAAACTAGCGCGTTATAAAGTATAATGTTCTCAGTGCTGCGCCTCTCACAAACGCTCGCACACTCAGAGAGGAGATAATTGTGTCAGACTAGACGCTTTACCGTTAACATAACCCCTCGCTAAATGTCTATTAATTGTTTGTGTTGATTGCTAATGTTTATTCAGCTAATGCTTGTCCTGTTTTTAATGTAATGATTAAAAGCAAAGAGAGCGCATCACAAATATAAACCATTTTTTGTATTATATTTAGATATTGGAACAATAAATTAAGTATTTTAAATGATTCATATATACACACAATGTTCCTATTTTTTGAAACTTTTTTTAGGGGTTTCTTAATTTTAGACTAGTTGACATCACAAAACCTCAGTTTAAAGACTTAGTCATCAAATTAGTCATAGCACACATTAAAAAATGGTTTGTGTGTGTCTTGCAGACTGTCGACGTCACGTAGAAGGGAAAAAAACATTTAAAAACTGTGGCTGTCACAGATTCAACCCCTAAAATTAACTCATTCTTCCTAAAATCACAAGATTTGAGACCAATTCGGGCAGAAACCCTTTTCACTACATTCATTGTAGAGCACAACTTGCCGTTCGCTGCTGCAGACCATGCCGGACCGCTGTTTAGGAAGATGTTTCCTGATAGTGAGATAGCCAAACAGTATGGCTGTGCCAGAACCAAGACTTCCTCCGTAGTAAAAGTCCTGGCCAGGAATGATGATGAGCGCATTACAGAAGCAATGAAGCAGTCTCCTTATAGCCTTGCTATAGATGGAAGCACAGATATGGAGGACATAAAAATGTATCCCATTGTTGTTAGGATTTTTGATGCCAGTCTTGGTAGGGTAGTTGTAATCTTGCTCAAGATTTGTGAATCAAGAGAGTCTACTGGGAGAGCAATATTTGAATTGCTTATTGGTGAACTGAAGAAGAGAGGCATTCCATGGTCAAATTGTGTCAGTTTTGCATCTGATAATGCTGCAGTCATGCAGGGTTTGGGGAAAGGCATAGCAGCATTTTTGAAGGCACAAAATGTACACATCTACCTAGTTGGTTGTGCCTGCCACCTGATACCTGCACCTGATCTAGCTGCAGAGAGGGCATCGAGGCAGCTTAGTGTGAACATTGAAGACTTCCTCATCACCATTTATTACTATCTGGACAAAAGCAGCAAGAGAAGGTCATGTCAAGTCAAGTCAAGTCAAATTTATTTATATAGCGCTTTTACAATTGGTAATTGTTTCAAAGCAGCTTTACATATTAGAAGCACATAAAAAAGGGAAGTGGTTAAAAATAAGCTGTACAAACAAGCGTGGTAATATGTAACATATACAAGATGGTGCTACATTAAGCCAATGTCGGCTGACTCCCAGGGGTGGAAAAAACCCCCTAGGAGAAAAACCCAGCGTGCTAACACTGGGAAAAAAGTCCTAGGAGGGAAAAAACCCCTTGGAAGATATATATATAATATATGTAAATGGATATGGAGATCAAAATCTAAATTATACATTTTATTATAGAGATTAAAAATAGATTATATATAAATATATGTAAGCGGATACGGGGATTAAAAATCAGAATTATAGATGCAGCCAGAACTGGATCTGTGGGCCCATTGTCTCCTGGGCTACATTGTAGGCAGGTCCAGACACAGGTTCTCCATCTGATCTGGATACGGCCTGGATCCAGTACCCGGCAAACCTCAGGATAAGCAGAGAGACAGATATTAGCGTAGATGCCATTCTTATTCTGATGTACAGGTATATCTAGTGTTATAGGAAATGTTCTCAGTTCCGGCCGACCTAATTATTGCAGCGTAACAATCCTTTAACGGATTTGAAAAATGTTAATGTATTGATAATGTGTTATGTGTATGCAAGAGCAAAGAGATGTGTTTTTAGTCTAGATTTAAACTGACAGAGTGTGTCTGCTTCCCGAACAATGCTAGGAAGATTGTTCCAGAGTTTAGGTGCTAAATAGGAAAAGGATCTGCCGCCTTCAGTTGATTTTGATATTCTGGGTATTATCAACTGGCCTGAATTCTGAGATCGCAATAGACGTGAAGGACTATAATGCATTAAGAGCTCACTTAGATACTGGGGAGCTAAACCATTTAGAGCTTTATAAGTAAGTAGCAAGATTTTAAAATCTATACGATGTTTAATAGGGAGCCAATGTAATGTTGACAGAACTGGGCTAATATGGTCATACTTTCTGGTTCTAGTAAGAACTCTAGCTGCCGCATTTTGGACCAACTGTAGTCTGTTTAAAAGCCGAGCAGAACAACCACCCAGTAGAGCGTTACAATAATCTAGTCTTGAGGTCATGAATGCATGAACCAGCTGTTCCGCATTTGTCATTGAGAGCATATGTCGTAATTTAGATATATTTTTTAGATGGAAGAATGCGGTTTTACAAATACTAGAAACATGACTTTCAAATGAAAGATTGGTATCAAAGAGCACACCCAGGTTCCTAACTGAGGACGAAGGTTTAATGGAGCACCCGTCAAGTGTTAGAGAGTATTCAAGGTTTTTTCGTGAGGAAGTTTTTGGTCCAAAGATTAGGATATCAGTTTTTTCTGAATTTAATAATAAGAAATTTCTTGTCATCCAGTTTTTAATGTCAGCTATGCATTCTGTTAGTTTTGTGAATTTGTAGGTTTCGTCAGGGCGCGAGGAAATATAGAGCTGAGTATCGTCAGCGTAGCAATGAAAACTAACACCATGCTTCCTAATTATCTGTCCTAAGGGTAGCATGTACAGAGTGAAAAGCAACGGTCCTAGTACTGAGCCTTGTGGTACTCCATATTGAACCTGTGATCGATACGACATCTCTTCATTTACTACTACAGACTGATAACGGTCAGATAAGTACGATTTGAACCATGCCAAAGCAGTTCCACTAATGCCAATATAGTTTTCAAGTCTTTTTAAAAGAATGTTGTGATCGATAGTGTCAAAAGCAGCACTGAGATCTAATAACACTAATAGAGAAATACAGCCACGATCGGATGATAGGAGTAGATCGTTTGTAACTCTAACGAGAGCAGTCTCAGTACTATGGTATGGTCTAAATCCTGACTGGAAATCCTCACAGATTCCATTTCTTTCTAAAAAGGAGCACAGTTGTGTTGAAACTGCCTTTTCTAGTATCTTTGACAGAAAAGGTAGATTCGAGATTGGCCTGTAATTTACTAAATCTCTCGGATCTAGTTGAGGTTTTTTAATAAGAGGTTTAATAATAGCCTGCTTAAAGGTTTTTGGCACGTATCCTAGTGTTAACGATGAATTAATTATATCAAGAAGTGGACCTACGACCTCTGGAAGCATTTCTTTCAGTAGTTTAGTCGGAATTGGGTCTAACATACATGTCGTTGATTTTGATGATTTGATAAGTTTAGATAATTCTTCCTTTCCTATAGCGGCGAATGATTCTAGTTTTACCTCAGGGACACTACAGTGCACTGTCTGAAGCGAAACTGTAGACGGTTGCATGTTTTTAATTTTCTCTCTAATATTATCAATCTTGCAAGTAAAGAAGTTCATAAAGTCATTACTGCTGTGCTCTATGGAAACGTCAGCAGTTGAATCTCTGTTTCTAGTTAATTTAGCCACTGTGTCAAATAAATACCTAGGATTATGTTTGTTTTCTATTAAGAGATTTGAAAAATAAGTAGATCTAGCATTTCTTATAGCCGTTCTATACTCAATCATTTTTTCTTTCCACGAAAGGCGAAAAACTTCTAGTTTTGTTTTCTTCCAACTACGTTCAGCTTTTCTCACAGCTCGTTTTAGAGCCCGAGTGTGCTCGTCATACCACGGCGTTGGATTAGTTTCCTTAATCTTCTTTAGACGTAAAGGAGCGACTGCATCTAATGTGCTGGAAAAGAGAGAGCCAATAGTTTCTGTTGCAGCATCGAGTTCTTCTAAGTTATCAGGTATACTAAGGCGATGAAACTGCTCGGGGAGATTATTTACGAAGTAATCTTTAGTGGTAGACGTGATGGTTCTACAATATTTATGGCTGGGTGGTGGTTTTGTAGCCTTGGCTAATTGTATTATACACGAGACTAAATAATGATCTGAAATATCATCGCTCTGCTGTAGAATTTCAACAGCATCAATATCAATTCCATGCGACAGTATTAGATCTAGGGTATGATTACGATAATGAGTGGGTCCTGACACGTGTTGTCTAACTCCAATAGAGTTTAAAATGTCTGCAAATGCCAATCCAAATGCGTCTTTGTTATTATCTACATGGATATTAAAATCACCAACAACAAGGACTTTATCCGCAGCTAGTACTAACTCTGATAGAAAATCAGCAAATTCTTTGATAAAGTCAGTATGGTGCCCTGGTGGCCTGTATACAGTAGCCAGCACAAATGTCAACTTACATAATGTTACATAAAGCACCATCACTTCAAAGGAATTATATTTGAAATTCTTTTGAATGATTCTGAATATATTACTATAAATTACAGCAACACCTCCCCCTTTGCCTTTCTGTCGAGGATTGTGTCGATAATCATAACCTTGAGGACTAGATTCATTTCAAGTAATGTAATCGTCTGGTTTTAGCCAGGTTTCTGTCAAACACAGCAAGTCTAGTTTATTGTCTGTGATAATTTCATTTACAATAAGTGCTTTTGAAGAAATAGATCTAATATTCAGTAACCCAAGCTTTATCATTTGTTTATCTGATTTATCTGTGATTTTCATTTTTTGAACATCAATTAAATTTTTACCCTTAAAAGGTTTCGGAAATTTTTTGTATTTACTAGTTCGAGGTACAGACACAGTCTCTATGTGATAATATCTAGGTGAAAGTGTTTCTATGTGCTGTGAATTATCTGAGTTCTGTGACGTGAGGCGGCTAGCAGACGGTCGGTTTAGCCAGTTTGTCTGCGTCCTGATCTGGGCCCTGGTTTGTCATGTTTCAGCTCTAAGACTATTTGCCAAATTTCTAGATAGAAGAGCAGCACCATCCCGGGAGGGATGAATACCATCTCTTTTCAACAGATCAGGTCTGCCCCAAAGCTTTTCCAATTGTCTATGAAACCTATGTTATTCTGCGGACACCACTTAGACAGCCAGCCATTGAGTGATGATAACCTGCTAACTATCTCATCACTCCGACGAACAGGAAGAGGGCCAGAACAAATTACTTCTGCTGACATTGAATTTGCGAGTTCACACACCTCTTTAATGTTAATTTTAGTGATCTCCGACTGGCGAAGTCGAACATCATTTGTGCCGACGTGGATAATGATTTTAGAATATTTACGTTTAGCATTAGCCAGCACTTTTAAATTTGCTTTGATGTCAGGTGCTCTGGCCCCCGGCAAACATGTGACTATGGTGGCTGGTGTCTCTATTTTCACGTTCCGTGTAATAGAATCGCCAATAACTAGGGCACTTTCAACAGGATTCTCAGTGGGTGCGTCACTGAGTGGGGAGAACCTGTTTGATGTTCTAATCGGAACGGAAGAGTGGTGTTTGTTCTTGCCATTATGCCGCCTCACAGTCACCCAGTTAGCCTGCTGCGTGGCTTCTACAACCGGAACCGAATGTGCAGTGTTTACTAGGCTAGTCGCATCCAAAGCAGTATCTAAGGCCCTTTCATTCTCACTATCCTCCATTAAAGTTTGGATGCGTGTCTCTAATTCTGAGATTCTCTCTGTCAGCCTGACAATATCCCTGCATTTATCACATGTGTAAGTCTCACTGCTGACAGAAAGAGCTAAGCTGTACATGTTGCATTTAATACACATGATAATCGTCGGACATGACTGACCGTGTGTTTGATGAACGCCGTCCGAAAAACTGCAACGCACACGGGACTCGCTGGCTGGATGTCTCGGTCGCTTGCCGGTGCCTGGGGCGAGGGTGATGTGCGGGACGCTGTACCTCGCGGTGGATCGATGAATGCCGGGCAGCAACGTCTCCACAGCTTCCCGATCTGGCGAGGACAGATCAGAATAACATACATCGGATAAATCCGCCATTTAATCGACAAGGAAGGTTGGTTTAGAGGAAAAAAGAAAGTAGACGGTAGCTAGCAGGCTAGCGGGCTATGGCTAACACTAGGTGATTACGCTGGTGGATTGCTAGTAATAAATCGTTCCGTTTAGTAATACTATGCAATAGGTTAAGTAATCTAGTGAAAAATAAGAAAGTTATATTATGTGAATAGGAATAAAGAGAAGGATTTAGGATAAACTCCACGAAGCTCTGAGCGTAGGTCAGACAGCAGGCAGCAGCGTTGAGCGTCGAGAGCAGCGTTGAGCGTCGAGTGATCGAGTCTACGTGACATACATATCATGTGTGATGCAAAGATGAGGAAGATCCTCAAGCTGGCCTTAACATGATGGCTGTCTCTGGGGCAGTGTGTGAATCGTCTACTATAACAGTGGGATCCTCTTACTGTTTTCTTTAAAAATGAAGTGGATGCAGGAAAGAAAAAGAAGACAGAGCCTCCAGGTTCCTCCAAGTTGCCAAAGCCTCCATCTGTTCTTACCCAGAAGCCTAAAGTTTCACCCTCCACCAGCATAGCTGCTACAAAGCTGGCCCCACCAAAGCTACCCACACCTCTGCATGGTTCTACCCAGAAGCCTGTAATGACAAATCAGACACAATTATTTGTTAGTTCACCAATAGTTTTAAGCTCACTCTGGGATTTGACTGTCCCCATCCCCCGATAAGTTCTCAGTTAAAAGTTTATTGCAGTGAGGAATGTGCTGCCACATTGAGAGCAGAGAAGAGACACAGGAAATCTGCATCTTCCCTGCATTTTCCACACAGAACAAAGACGTTACTGCATTAATTCTATAAATGAACAGGCATATTCCCAGGAAATGGTATCTATTATTACTGTGTTGTATTTCAGTCATTGTATTTACATGTTTTATGATTTTTAAATTTTATGACACTTAAGGTACTTCAATCATGCCATGTTTAGTGTCTATATGTTCGTAGCGGGAAGATTTAAATGCTTGTGTATGCGGTATGTCCATACCTGCGCAACACATAAGTATTACAAGAATCTTTAATAAATAGTTCAAAGCTCAGCCAGTTTAACCTTGCTCGGTCATAAAAGCCCCAACAAGAGGGAGTGTTGTCACCCGGAAACACAAAACCTTCATTGGCTACACCAATTTTAAGAGGTTGGACTTTGACCAGAGGTTAAAAGCTAGAGAACAATGCCACTCCCTCTCTTTTCCTTGCCTCGTGGACAACTGAACAGAACCCTCTTGGCCGAAGGCCGCTTCAGGCCAAGGCCTGCTGGCCTTGGCCTATAAACCAGCCATGTGCTCAACATCCAACATAGAAAATACTGGCAACAACTTCAGACGAAATCCTCAAGATCTCTCCTCGACCTGCCGATCCAACGCTCCTCAGCCTAAAGGCATCTTGCAAGTATCGTACATTTTAATGCTAAACAGCGATTTAGTATTGATTTGTAAGACTTACCTTTGCTATTGCTAAAAGAAACTGATGAGTCCTTTCCTTTTTTGTCTTTGACTTTTCCTATAGCTCTAGTAACAGTACCTCCTCCGGTTCAACGGAGTGTGTGTGTATGAATGTGTGTGTGACCTTTGTTGTATGTTATGTGTTTGTTAGTTTAGTTATGTGTTTGTGAGTTAGTTAATAAAGATTGTGCACAATATATGTTTGGTTCTGACTCCATCTGCTAATTAATTGCCTCTGAAGTGATTTAGATCCCGAACCTATGCTCTAAGTAGCACAGTGCAATACGAATGTTATTTTTCCATAACCTGGAAATGAACATTTCTTAGAATTATAAAACAATCAACACTAAGTGTTCCCTGGACAACAGGTTAATTGATTGTAATATTAAGATTAATGTAGCTATATCCAGAAAATCTGATTTACATATTCATAATTAATCATAATGAATAAATAATATTGAGTTATGAATAATTATTAATATTTCCCCTTTGAGTTAATTCGCTACAAGCCTAAAGTTTCACCCTCCACCAGCATAGCAGCTACAAAGCTGGCCCCACCAAAGCTGCCCACACCTCTGCATGGTTCTACCCAGATGCCTAAAGCCACACCACTTACCAGTCTACCAGAAGTTAAAGCTCCTGCACACCTTGCTACAGAGTTTGACTTAACCAGATTCCTCTTCAAGCAAAGTGAAATTGGAGAGAGAGCTGCAAAAGAAAAAACAAAACCTAAAGGAGAATCAATAAAAAGAAAAGGGAACTGGTAAAACCTGAGAAGATACTTCAGTTTCTCACCAACCCCATATCAAAAGTGTATTAAGAGAGCCATACCTATTTTTGACATCGGCAACCAAATTCTTCGAAAGGAAGAGCCATTCATACATATCTTGCTTCCAACATTGGAGCTGCAACTGGAAAAAGTATTGCTTTCATTCTGTAAGCCAGAGCATGTGATCACTGTGATGAATGATATTGGTAGAGGTATCAAGCCAACCAGCACAAGGGAAAATCAGCTACCTGATGAGGAACACTCAATTGGCCATGACACTCGAACCTTTATTCAAAGCCAAGATGACCTAGAGGTGAAGCCATTCTTCAGATATGTTAGGAAGTTCTTTTCATCTGCAGCTGACTACATGGTTTCCAAATATCCATTTGGGGATGAGCTGTTTATGCATGCTATTGTGGCAGACATAGCAAAGAGGCAAGTTGTGAAATTTTGTTCTCTCCGATTCTTTATCTGTCGCTTTCCTTCTATTCTGCCTGAAGAGGTCACTGTGGATCAAGTGGAAGATGAGTTCCGGATGTATCAAACAACCAGCTTTGACGACAACATCCTCAGCAAGCGCATTGATGAGGCCTGGCGAGAAATTGGCCTATTGAATAGGGGAGGCAACCTCCAATCTTTCAGTAGTAATGCTTGGGATACTGGTGATCTTCTACAGCAATGCTGATTGTGAGAGGATTTTCAGTCTTGTTAAAAAAAACAAGACCCAATACAGAGCCAGCCTGAGTACAGACATGATAAGTGCCTTGGTGACAAGAAAAGTGAGCATGGCTGCAAAGGGGACTGTTTGTTACATGGAAAGCTTTAGCGATGCTCTGCTCAGAAATGCCAAGTCAGCAACCTATGAGCAGTCAAGAGCAAGTGCAACTGCAACTGCAAGCAGATGTGATGACTGATACAAAATGGCATCTCAGCAACTGAAACAAAGGTTTTCCTTCTTTTTTCACTTCTTTTTTCTGAAACAAATGTCTGTTCCATGTTCATTTTTTTCATTAAAAGAATTATTCTGATATGTGACTCAGACTGCATTGTTTTCTTCAACCAGTTTATATGTTGAACATTTGAGAAAATATGAGACCGCAAAAAAAGAAAATATGTGACCCCCGCCCCGCGCATGGTACTCAAAAAATAATTCCAAGGTTGGCAAGGTCTGCTCCATGGCTTCCATAGAGTGCTACTTTAAAACTGTACTTTTATCACTGTTTGCAAACACTCAAGTTATCTATATATGTGTGTGTGTGTGTGTGTGTGTGTGTGTGTTTTATGGGTTGTTATGGACTGTTTGTAATAGCAAAAATTACACAAAATGTATTTGTATCTTGTGGTAAGTCATGAGATCAGGTGTTTGATTCCATGGGTCTTAACAAAGACATATCACAACAGTAAGTCCGCCTGCCCGTCACCGAGGGTGCCCGCCTGCACTGTCCTCCATCCCTGCTAAGTCTGCAAAGCAGCAGCCTCCACCCGGCAGACAGCAGGGTGCCAGAAGCTGCGCCCAGCCCGCAGCCGAGCCAGGTGGACCTGAGACGGGCGACCTGGAGGAGAGGAATACAGCCCACAACCTCAAAAAAGAGCTGTTAACAGGCAAGAATGTACTGGTCCGTAAGGACAGCGCTGCGACTGTTGTGTACATCAACCACCAGGGTGGTCTAAGCTCCCGTCGCAACTCGCCTGCCATCTCCTCTTTTGGAGTCAGAAGCAACTGAGGTCGCTTTGTGCCGTTCACATCCCAGGTGTGCTAGAACTCATGCAGATGTTGCTCAAGTTTTAAGTCTTCCCAAGAAGTCCAAACAGCGCCAGAAAATGCTTATAAAGCTACGCAACAAGGGAAACCACATTCATAACTCGGAGGTCTTAGCAAGTGGAGTTGGATCCTTAAAACTAAGACGCACAGCAAAGACAAAATACAATGCAAAAGACTATATTCACTGCATGTACTGCCAGGCATTATATCTCTGAAGAGATCTGTGGCGACATGTGAAGAAATGTTCTTCAAAACCAGTAGAAGCCAATTCAGAGATTGGAAGAAAAAAGGTATTGTCTTTGGCCTCTATGAATGAGTCAGCTCTTTCTCAGCAAATATCCCCAGGTGTTTGGAAGATTTTAGCTGTCATGAAAGATGATGAGATAGAGAGTGACTATTCTATTCTTCAGCTGGCCTAGTCATTTTTTAATAAACATGCACAGGATCCCACCAAATATGACTATATTCGCCAGACACTCCAAAGTGGAAGACTTCTGCTTACGCTTCGCAAGGAATTCTCAATGCAAACTCTTGAAGATGCTGTGAGACCAGCAAATTTTGATGTGGTGATCAAAGCTGTTAAGAAAGTGTCTGGGTACGATGACGAAAAGCACTGCTACCGTACTCCAAGCCTTGCATTAAAGTTGGGTCACTCACTCCAGAAAGTCAGTGACATTTTACATTGTAGAGCACTGATGGCAGAAGACAGTAACCTGATAAAGTCAGAGTTTTAAAACCCTCTATGCTACAAAGTGGACAGAACTCATCTCCCACACTGCTTTAACTACGCTAAATGAGCGCCACTTTAACAAGCCTTCTACTCTTCCTTTTACGAAAGATGTTCAGTGTCTTCATAGACATCTGGAGAAGTCTACAGAACAAGCATTGAAGGAAATCATATAGTGAACTTTGTAAAGCCACCATGGCAAATGTAATACTTTTAATAGGAGAAGAGGGGGAGAAGTTTCAAAGGTGACGCTGAATGGTTTTCTGGAGAGAGACACAAGTGCCCTGCACAAGGATGTCGCTTTTGGACTGACACAATTTGAACTTCACCTTTGTCAACACTTCAGTCGTGTTGAATTAAGGGGTAAAAGAGGCCGGAAAGTTGCAGTGTTACTTTCACCAGACATGGTGACGGCAATAACACGCCTAATAGAGAAAAGAAAAGACTGTGGTGTTCTGGCAGAACTTTGTCTCAACTTTGTCACAGATCTTGAATCTCAAGAATCATGAGTTAGACCAAGTTGCTGACTTCCTTGGGCATGATATTCGCGTTCATCGTGAATTTTACCGACTTCCAGAGGCTACTACCCAGCTGGCCAAAATCTCCAAATTACTGCTTGCCATGGAGAAAGGGTCTCTCAGAAACCTTCAAGGCAAAACACTTGAGGAGATTGAAATTGAAGGTAGGCGTGGGCTGGTTAGCAGTTTCAAGGCATACAGAGGTTTTAAACAGTCAAGGTTTCAAAACCATTAAAATTTTCTGTGATACCATTTCCAAAGTATGAGCTGCTTTTACACAAAATTAATTAAATTATTAAGTCATGTTATTGATTTGATATGTACATTTAATATGAAGAATATTATAAATTAAAGGCTTTATTTTTCCTGGCATATATTTTGTATGTTTCTTAAAAATTAAATGTATTGTGTCCATTTAAAAGGTTATCATACTTCCTGAATCTCAGCCCATGCGGTAATGCCATTTAAAGTTGTTAAGTAAAAAATTAGAACTGTAGCAAATATGTTTTAGCAAAATGGAACACGCATTGTATGTAGGCAATCTATAGCACTTGAATCTCATTATTCATCAAGGTAAAATAATTTATTTTCTTAGATCACCTACAGTTGACCGAATCAAGTGCAGAGAGTGAGGTCGATGCAGAAAGTGAGGGCGATGAAGGAAATCTCACATATCCACAGACTGGTAAGTACAGTGTGATTTTCTTGAATTTGTTTTATGAAATCACATGACACATGTTAAACTTTATTACAGATTCTACAGAGATGAAAAGAACAACACAACCTGTTGAAGCTTCAGGTACTTATTTATTGTCACCAGATGGTTAAACTTTTAACAGTGAAACAATTTGCTATGATGTATCCCTAACCAATTGTTATTTCACTGTCAAGTCAGTAACTGTGTAATCTCTTACTGTTTTCTTGTATTTCAGACATAATTCGAGGGGATGTTAATTTGTGTCTGAATTACAAGAAAACATCTCTGGTTGCGTATGATGTCACGTTGGTAGGAGTTACCAACGAATTGGGATCACGCTAGGGATTTTTACCCGCACTGGCAGGCGGGGCACGGAATGCAAATACCGCACACCAATGTTCATTGACTCGTTTTGGTTTCACTCAAAGGCAATTGGTCTCCCTACTGTGATCCCAATTGGTTGGTTACTCCTACCGATGTGACGATGGCAATTAACCGCTCACGCAAAAAGACTGCACACACAGTTGGTTTGCATTTTACATGTGGGCTGAAATGAGGTCACATGCAAAGATGGTGAAGGGTATAGTATGTTTAGTTTGCCAATTAGATTTTTGAACGTTTTCTGGTTTGGTCTGCATTCTGCAAAAGTTTGGATGAAAGCAGACTGACTGCACACGCCAAGTAAAATTCAGTCCCATGGATTTAAGTTTCAGTGGAAGAGGCAAAAACATAAGAAATCTCATTATTACTGGGAGAAAGAGACACAGGAGAGTAAACATTCTCTTCATCTAATTTGAACATTGCAAGTTAACCAAACTCACTCTGTAATACTTCTACTCATTTTTTTATTTGTTTGTATGTATTTAATGGAGTAAATTACATTTGATTACAGGTTCTGCAGGACTGCTGAATGCTAGGTTAGCCCTTATCCTGAATCTACTAACATGTACACCTTTTTTGATTGCTTTTAGGTTATGAAATAATGCACAATGTATTCAGACCTCCTCCACTTGTTTCAATTTAGTTGTCACAGCAAAAATTGAGATAAATGCAAGGCACTTGAGCTAAATTTCAAGTGATGTGGAGTACAGCAGTGGAAGCTTTAAATGATGACCAGGACACTCTTTTCAATCTAACAAATTTACTCATTAAAACGTTGCAGTGTAACAATGAACATAAGCATGGCTGCCACTTTTCAATGTATACGACGGCAACTACAGAGTCTCAGCTTGCTCTTCCACTTTAAAATAAAATTCACAATGAATTTTAAGAAAATAATGTTTTTACCCCTTCAACTGTTTATTTCTCAATTACTGTATATAATGTAAATATGTTTTAACTTAAACCATATTTGAACTTTCCTTTTCAGCTGATTTTAAAGTACACACAAATCCAACTTGTATTTAAATGTTTTAATTAAACATTTTTCCACATTCCCCCGATGAACAACTGTTTATCACTAATTAGCCCATATTTAACAAATCTCTTAAGGATACTGCCATTCAAAAGTTTGGGATTGGTAAGATTTTTAATGTTTTTAGAAGTCTCTCCTACTCACCCAGGCTGCATTTGATTAAAAATACAATAAAAACATTATTATTGTGAAATATTATTACAATTTTAATTAACTCTTTTTAATTTTAATGTATTTTATAATGTAATTTATTCCTGTGATCAAAGCTGAATTTTCAGCATCATTACTCCAGTCTTCAGTGTCACATGATCTTTCAGAAATCATTCTGATATGATGATTTGATGCTCAAGAAACATTTGATTATTATCAGCATTTGATAATTTCCCCCCCCCCCCAGGATTCCTTGATGAATATAAAAAAGTATATAAAGTATATAAAGGAACTGCATTTATTTTCAAATAGAATATTTTACAACATAATAAATGTTTTTACTGTCACTTATGATCAATTTAATTCGTCCTTGATAAATAAATAAATATTGATTTCTATATTTTTCCTTCAAAAAAATAAATAAAAATTCTTACTGAACCCAATTTTTTACTAGCATCATCACAGGATTAGGATCAAAAACAACGGCAACAGGTCTCCTTAAAACACTGCCTGTGAAGGTACAAACAGTGTAGGAACACACAAGTCCATCTCTTTGATCAAGATGGCATCTCCCACTTTCAGCATGTGAGCTGATTTCAAGTCCATCAGCAGTTCCAGAAACTAGTTAACAGCTTCTGCAGATATCTCCATCTCATGTCCTCTCTGCTCACTCTTTGGTGGTAAGGACACAAGTCGTTTTCCCATCTGAAAGTGCGAGTTTGAGTGGCTGGAGCACTGATGCATCACATCAGCATGGCCTCCACCTCCTGTAAGCATGGGAGGCTGACACTGGATTTGACATACAACGGCCCTTTATATCTATCCATGTCACTTCTAAGGGAGGGGACCATAGTGTGGTGGGCTGATCTATTTCCGAATTTGGTAACACTTTACATGCTGAAACTGACATGACACCTTAATAATCATGACATGACACATGTCATGAATATGAAGGTTTTATGCATGTTTGACAACTGTCAATAGCCGGAATTGCACTATAGAGCCACTCACAGAGCCAATAGCCTCCGATCTCCAGCTGCGTAGCCAAAATAAAGATGCGTTTGGAATGTCAAGGCCAATAGCGCGGCTGCGCTTCAGTAATCCCGCCCTTAATACTCCTACCTGTATCTAATGTCACACAGTACCGCCTGTTTTACCGTGAGGACGGAGGAAGTCAGTTCAATCTGACTAGAGACGGGGATAGATCGGCATCATTATGACGAGGCAATATCAGATCAATAATTAAGCAATAGTAAACTTTACGGAGTGATTACAAATAAAGCATTCATCTACCTAATGTGCTATACACACAGAGTATTTTAAAATACAGGTATGCACGTGTGTCTGTAAACATGTAACGTTGGGTTTGTAATCATAGTTCTATGGCAATGTAAACATACTTGCACATTATAAGAGGTGAGAGATCTTTATCCATAAAATTGTAAGTAGTTCAGCATCACATGAAACCGAAAGTAACTGTCAAATAATGTCAATCAATAAATACTTTAGTCTATAAAGAACTGCCTGATTGCTAAATAGGACTGAAAATCATTGCATCTCAAATCAAAATGTTTTAGAAATCATTAGAAAATTGGCTTGTTAAGAAACAACTTTGAATCTGCGCAAGTCTTTAAAAAGCTATGTAACAGTGGTTAATATAATAATGATTATATTTATCAATTTGTTGTATCTTAGCATTTCTGTATGTGTCATTATGTGATCCTTATTAAGCAATAATTTTCAATATAGTAAACTGACAAACAGCCTTATTCATTATAGCGGGATACTTTATTTACATGTGAAGTTTATATCCGTGCACAAATGGGTGTATTTTAAGACCCCAAACTCCCGTCTGATTTCAAAATCCACGGCTTTATTTCTGTAATAGACACAAAACAATAAAGGAGCACATTTGTGATGTTTTGTATAACTGGTCTGTAAATACACATACAGTATACACATAAGGTTTGCTACATTCATATGACAGTTACATTAATCTCCAAAACACCAGAAAGTATGGCTACAACTAAAACAGTTTTACTATAATAAAACCATGGTTACTTCTCTTAAGAGCTGTCTAAAATATTTAACAGAGATGATAATATAACACAAAAAAACCCCTAAAACACTCATGTAAGGCACTTATGCAGTCGTTATTTGTATTGTATTTCAAGAGTTTTTTTGTATGTAAACGTTATGTAGCAAATAAGTTAACTCACCGACTGTAGTTAGCATCGTGAGTCGAGCGATTGCTCCTCCAATACAAGGACGATTGTCCAATAACAGACATCTGCTATATCATTTCTCAGCACTGTTGCGATTTAAAGACTTTGTTCTGTGCCCGTAACTTTGTAAACTTCTCTCTAACCGATGCCAGTGTGTGCCGGATCCTTAACATGGTGAGTTCTGTGTTTCTTTGTTTCTACAGATGCTGATAATTTTCTTCAGTCCGAAGTAAGATGGAAGGCATCTTCTGTTGATCAGTAAAGTACTGGTGATCCCAAAAGTTTTGAAGCCCGACGATGCAAACATGGCTATTGAGTGTCATGCGCTCAATTATGACTTCTTTCTTCTTTTTTTTTTTTTATATGCAATATGACATAGATGTCTTTATGGTTTAAGATGTCTTTATGACACCTAGACAAAAACCAATACATCATAACCTGTCAGTGTCTTTTCATTCAACTTGACATTACCATGACAACATAAATTGTAATAAACATGATACAGCAGATTAATTATCATTGGCTTCATGACAGCCAGTGTCAAAACCAGCTACCTCACAGTTTCATGTAATGCTTACCCATAAAGCTAAGTGGTTTCTTAATATGATTAATCTGTCATGTTCACTTCATGTAAAGTGTTGCCTAGAATTTATTATTTGGTGGAATGTCTCTTTGTTAGTTACCTGGTTTGCTCCGCTGCAGTTCTCAACATCGTTTTCCAGAAACTGGATGAGCTGGTCGACTTTCCACTCACCACTGGAGTCTTGTCAGCTCCATGTCTTTTGGTATAAGCTGTAGTAGCACTGGACATAGCATGCATCCATATGTCTCACCGTGAACTACAAGTCCAGGCTGCAAATTTGGATTTCACCTTACGAAGAATATTCATGATTTAAAGGGTCTATTAGTTGTTTGACCCCATAAAGGAGCATCTTCTGCTTCACAGTATTTGTGAAACTTACCTACAACAGATAAATGCTTCTGGTGACAATTGTTTTTTGTTTTGTTTTTAGCATGTGAAAACGCAGATGGTAAGGGCAAAGAACCCAGCAGGAAACTAATGGAGGACAAAGAGCCCAGCAGAAAAAAGACAACGAATAAACAGTCTGGTAAATGCTCCTACACATACACATGTCACTAAACACCAAGTTACTTAGGGTGCTTTCACAACTGCCTCATTTAGTTCGGTTGAATTGTACCAGAGTTCGTTTCCCCCTTTGGTGCGGTTCGTTTGGGCAGGTGGCACCAAACAAGCGTACCGAGACCTGCTTGAAGAGGTGGTCTCGGTATGCTTTCAAACGAACTCTGGAGCGGTTCTTTTGTGGTGAGAACGTGATCCGATCTCGAATAGACCCAACTGCAAAAAGTAATTTTTCATTTCACATATAGGAAGAATATCAATTGAAAGTGATCTTCCCTATGCCCTATATTGCCTTCGAAGATCATAGCTTTTAATTGTGCAGGGAGTTGCACAATTGTCTCATTGTGTGGCCGCTAAAAATAAATTTGGAGAATAGAGCAATCAAAAACATCCTTTTATTTACATCTGGAGTGAAAGTTTAAGCGGTGTCCTCTTCCTGACGTGCCCTTCAAGGGCGCAAAAACATAGTTTGAAATTCGTCCATACTCTTTCTCGCCAGGCTTGGGTGTGCTAGGTTTTTATTAGCCTGACGTTATCCTACTCAATTCTAGTCAGAATTTGAGTCCGATACCGTTCCATTGGGCTGATTATGGGGCGTGTCTCAACTGAACCAGGAAAAAAAAATGCCTCTGATTGGTTGGAGGTCTATCCAATTGAGTGCAGAGCCATGGAGTTCAGCTTCAAAAGGTTGAACACGCGCGCTCTTTGGTGACGTGGTTGATTACGTTACTTTTGTTCAGCTGTCCATGATCGTATAAAGCCCGCCCTGACAAATTGATTGGTCTGAACTGTGTCTTTTCGGGCATAGTTGCGCCTCAACGGAGCTAACACCAGACCAAACTTCCTGTCCTCAAATGTTGTGGGCGGGGCCAAGTTTGGCTGGCATCCAGGCTAGGTTTTTAATATTAGGGGCATTTTTTTTTTTATTAAGGGCTGATTTAAATATTTTTAAAAAATATGACTGGATTTTATACTAACCTTAATACAGTGTTCCACTATAACATCTGTGTGCATTTACTTTTGTGCATGACTGCATTTCCCATTAATGCAACATCCACAATAGTGCTTAATTTGTAAAACAAAAGGTTCTGGAACACAAAAGGCCTATTAGAGCAGAGGGGTGACGTGATGAGGCAAGTGCAGGTCCCGGAATGCGCAAAAAAACGGTGCTGAAAACCGCATGCTATGTGCTCAAATACGCCCTGTACTACACTAATCTTTGGCCGTGTTTACATTTATGTGTCTGCCTTTTAAAACGCATTACTTTTGCCAAGTTTGCGCCTTTCATTTAGATTACTCCATTAGATTAATTAGTTTGTCTTCAATGTGTGTTAAGAACTGCAGATAAACAAGGGATGCATTTTTTTTTTTTTTTTTAGAGTGGATAGGAAGGCGTCTTGTATTGGTCCTGCACCACAGTATGACTAGATGTGGATGTCATCTATCAGTTAATGTACTTACCTTTTGACCTTCACTCTGCTCCATGCCTTGGTCATGGAAAATTCTTAATGAACTTGAAAAGGCGCTAAAACGCAGATGAAAATATGGGGCAGAGCCGAAGCCTGCCACTTGGCTGGTTGGGGGGCTTGAGACCATCGCAGGGCGGGCTAAGCCCTTGACGCCAGGCCTGAGCAAAGCACGCAAGCACTTAACGCTGATTGGCTGCCTTTGCTGCCACTCAAAAGAATGTAAACTTCTTTCGGTGGGAATGTAATGGAAAATTGGCACACCGCTTACACACTCACAGCCTGGAAGAGCAAACCTCGAAATGCGACTCGCTGAAATGCGACTTTCGTGTTGAACTTCACGAACACTGCTGGAAATTCCAATTTGAATTTGATTCAATCCTTGATTATCTCCCCATTAATTGACTAATAGCAATTTATACATGCTAATTTACATATCTGAATAAAATAAAAATAATAGCAATAATGATGATGATAATAATAATAATAATAATAATAATAATAATAAAATGGCAGTTTTTGATTGGATGCTTTAGTCACCAACAAAATTCCCACAGTTCCATTTGTGTTATGCCATAGTTTGGACGCGTTTATTATTATTCTGTTTTGTGGAAAAATGAATAAAAATAAATCATATTTTGCGAGGACGTATTTTATTTTTGTTGTCCCAGCCCTAGTTGTTTAAATCAATAATTAATCAATATTGAATTTACTTTTTTTGAATTTACAATTTTCACCAACTGTGACTGTAAAGCTGCTTTGACACAATTTGCATTGTAAAAGGCGCTATATAAATAAATGTGACTTGACTTGACTAAGACAAGGTAAAAATGGTTTTTCATTCTGTCACCAAAAACTGTAATAACATGCCCATTTGGGCTGGTTTGGCAACACATGGGCTCGAACATAAACATTGAGGAACGTTAAGTGATGAGTCAAGATTCTGCTTATGGCAGTTGGATAGTAGTCAAAGTGTGGAGATGATGTGAAGAACACTATGCTGATGCTGCACCTGTAGAGAAACGTCTTTTGGTGGAGTCAGTGTGAAGGTTTATCTAGTTTAAAAGTTGAGTTTGTTTTCATTGATTTCTTTGTCTTTTTCTAGTTCCTCTGGAAAATGCTAGGAGAGCAAAAAAGCATCAATGGTCTCCCATGGAGGTTGCCGCGGTCATGAGACATTTTGGCGAACACATCAAAAAAGGAAAACTGGCCACTATGATTGAATGCCAGCAATGCAAGGAGGCAGAAGATCCTGCTCTGGCTGGTCGCTCTATTCTAAACATAAGAGACTTCGTAAGAAATCGTGGTGTGACTTTGAAAAGAAAAAATAATCCTAGCTATAATATGGAAATGTGATGAATTGTCCACCAGTGATGTCATCTCCACACAGTCCATTTAGTTCTAATTTGGTTTAGTTTGCCTGTTAAGTTATGTTTCCTGTGTTCCTTTTTTGTCCTTTTCCAGCCACTAATCAGTTACCATGGAACATTCATTTACTAAAAAAACAGTTATTAGTCGTGAAGTTCATCATTATACCATGCATTTAAGCTCCTCTTTAGTTCTCATTTTCTGTCCGGTTTTTGTTATACCTGCAGTTTTGTTGCTGTCTGCCTGTGGATTTACCGGAGTTGTTTTATTTAAATATCCACATTGATTTTGAAACCGGAGCGTTTTCATCTTCATTAAAACATTTCACAAAGGGAACTGAAGACTGTCTTTCCTCTCTCCTGATTGTACTCATCTACATCCTTTATAAACTAATTCCTTTATACACTTGTGATTACAGCCATGTGAGGTGTGTTGGCCCAAGGGTCCAGTATCTCTACAGTGCTATAATTCAGATTGCTCCTCTGTCTCATTGCTTTCAATCACTTTGCCATGCCATGTGATGTGACATTTTCTTTTCAGTATTTACAGTTCCCGCAGAGTCTTAAAAAGTCTAAAATTCAGAAAGTGAAGTTTAAGTTTATCCAGGTCTTAAATTTCTTACTTCTGTTCATTCCTGAAAAGTGCTGTTCACAGAAAATAAAGTGGTAATTTAAAACGTGGAGGCAGAAACTGTATGATAGGTGGCCTCTAAAATGGAAAGTTCCGCACTTCGTACGTCACTGGATCACACTTCAATCCAGTTTTAATTATTTTTTTTTTAAAGAGTATACACATGTAGGCAATCATATTTCACGCAAATCGTGCCATAAACTATATTTCAGGTGTTGTGATCTGACTTTACATTGTGGTTTTGCTGAAAAACAAACCTTAAATTTAGTTTAGTATAAGCAAAAATCCTTTCTGGGTAAATTTAACCAACTAGCCCGTGGCTTACCTGAGCATTTTGCAAACATAGAGGACGCAGAAGCGAAAAATCAACACTGCTTTATTGAAAATCAACTTAAACAGTAGGGCCATCGAGTCATCATGAGCCACCAGCAAGTCATCTTTAGTGTTACAGAGTTTTCACTTAGGAGGCTTTTGTTTACCTCAATGCTGTTTACCCTGTTTACTGCCTTGACTTTAATCTGCTCTCTACTGCAATGCACTCTTCTCATTCAGCTCTCCACAAAACGGCTGCGACTGGCGGTCCGAAAGCAAGAAAGTACTGTTATAGACTATATATAGTCCAAAAGGGCAATTTTCTTTTTACGAACAATTCAAACTTTTTTGATAGTACATTATTTGTTTGTTGTACATCTTTTTTGTTGTACATTATAAACATGCATAAACATTATGGGGTAGTTTCCTGGACAGGGATCATCTTAGCCAAGTTTAATTAGGAAATATAACTAGTTTTTAACAAACATGCCTTACTAAAAACATTACTTGCATTCTGAGGCAAAACAAAGGGCACTGATGTATTTATAGGTATGTCAATGCAAGTTTTCAGTTCGGACAACTCTTACTTTTTTTTCTAGAACTAGATTAATTTTAATTTCTATTCACAAATAGTATGGATTCTGTTGCTCTAATACTTGTCTGTTTAAGGTTCCATTTATCCATGTTTGACCCTTTAATACACAGAGTTTACATGTTTGTGTATGTGTATGGCCATGGTCCTGACAAACTAAAGTTGGCCCTGTTAATTACTATTTGTGTCATGGGCGGAGCTAATTACCTTATTATGGTTTGTCCTCTTAATACAGCATGGTGTCAGGTTCTTGTATTTTGAGTTCTGATGTGTTTATTCACATTTTGAAGTGAGATGTGTTGTATAGCTCAAATAGGATTTTTTAAAGATTTATTACATCTTTCTAGCACAAGTGGAAAGGGGTGACTGTTTAGTAGGGCTGTCCTCAGAATATCGATACAACGATACATCGTCATGAACTCCTGACGATGCGCGTATCGATACAGCAGCTGCCGTATCGAGTCTGTCTTGCTTTTAAATCTAGCCAATCACGTGACGTCAATCGATGCTAGCAAGCAACGCAAGCAGACTTTCACGTTTCTGTGAGCTTTCATTCGTAAATAATCAACTGTTTTGTCGCGGATGTGAACAGGAAATGCGCTCTCGAACGGAGAAACACGCGATCTCCAAATCATCGATCAAAGCGTGCTAACGTTTTAGGACAGATCGATGGTATATAAATCATGCCCGAACGTTAGCGTTTGTCAATCAAGCCAAACTGTCCATTTAGAAACCGAGAAATTTGGAGGCCGATCTCTCAGGTTGATGCGCGAGCTGGCTTGACTGAAGTTTTCGTGAGGATTTATGGACTGTTTTGATTTCGGTAATTACATCTAGAAAGGTAAAAGCAGCGATGGCATATATAATAGAGATATCTGAAAGCGAAACGAAAGTGATATTGCCTCATCCAGTGTGGAGGACGCACGAGAGGAGACCTGCGCATTAAATTGGTATGTGTATACTGTAATACTGCATTTACAATGCTTATCAGTGGCATGCATTTTGATCGTGAAAGTGAAAGTGCCCTTTGCGGTCACATCGCATCATTTAAATCTTGTTAACATTAGTTAATGCACTGTAAACCAACATGAACAAACAATCAACAACTGTATCTTTTATTAACTAACATTAACAAAGATGAGCTAATAGTAACAAATGTATTGCTCATGGTTAGTTTATGTTAATACATTATCTGATGTTTAATAAATGAACCTTATTGTTAAGTGTGTATTGTAAACTCATGTAGCCCATATTTTGTAGACCACGTTAATAAAAACGTATGTTGTTCTAGAACATAGTTGATATCCAAAAAGATCATTTTTACAGATGGAAAAAAACAGGCAGTATAGACATTATTATAATATTATAGCCGATATAATTAAAGACGCTCTAAGCGATTTGACGCGTTTTTAGGCCCAATTTTTTTTTGTCACATACAGCAAACATCTCCTCACTATGCGCTAGCTGCCTGTCCCCTGAACACACTGTAAAAAAACGCGGTCTCTGTAGTCACCACAAGCTCCGAAAACTGCAATAAAAACAAACTGGTGCAGCCTGGACCACTTAACATAATAAACATGCTCCAGCCAATAACCGACAAGCAGCGTCAATACGCAAGCTACTTACATTTTAAATGCGCGTTCATGACTGTTTCAGGAAGCACGGAGGGGAGGGCCAGGAGGAGGAGGGAGGGTCTAGCTAGCCTCTGTTTTGTTTGACAACACTTTGAACGTCAACAGGAAGTTACTCCGCTCAGAATCGCTTAGAGCGCCTTTAACTAACTTAGTTTTCTTACAAGTCAACTTACTGTTGCAAGTGAAATTAGTCATTGAGCTTTGTTGATATGCTTCAGTGTCACTATAATTGTCAATTCAGTTACTGAGGGAGTGACTTTAAAAGCAAGCTTTTAAAAGAAGCTTTTTTTGTGACAATTTTTTTATATTTAATTTAAATCATTGTTTTTTTTAATGACAAAAACAAAATAGTTTCAGTTATCACGAATGTTATAACACTGGTTATTCAATAAACACATATTACTGTTACGAAACTCTGCTCAAAAGAAATTTAAATTCTAAATTGAACCATATCGTGATATGTATCGTATCGTGGCTTTAGTATCGTGATGCGTATCGTATTGTGACATTGTTGGTGATACACAGCCCTACTGTTTAGTGTTGCAAAAAACTGGTTTGAAAAAATAGTCTTCCTAATTAACAAAAACCAGTATGTGTGTGTGTGTGTGTATTCTATTTTATAAAATGTACCATGTTTATTCTTTTGTTATTTTGATCTGGCTGTTTCTTCATTAAAATCTTATTTTTGTCACATACGCAGAGATGAGCCAGAATGCAGATATCTGCTCAATAAATCTGCTCAACACATGTGTGACCCCGGAAATTAACCTCTGGATGGCCAATTTGCACTGTCATAGTTCAAAAATTATCCATTTGTTTCACCACATTAATGACCCCTGGGGTCAACACCATAGGTATTTCAAAAATGCCGTGAATCAATGGACACATTCATAGCCCATGTCAAAGGTCAACCTTGGAGGGAGGGGTAATATCCTGAGGGCTCATAATTCATAAGGTCATAAAGGTCATAAATGTCAGGTCAGAGGTCAAAGGTCACAATCCATCAAAAAGAGACAGTTGGTGCAGGGTAATCACTACTGGCAATAAATAATGTTATGAGAATATTTTTTTTAAATATACAAATAATACATTTTGGAAAGAACGATACTTGTAACATGAAACAAACTGCCAGTAGGTGGTGGCAAGTGTCAGTCTTATTAAATGAGTCATTTAGTCATGTATTCAAAAGATTTAGCTGATTGATTTAGAATAGGGGTGGGACAAAATATCGATATGGCGATATATCGTCATCCTTCTCTGTGCGATACGAGAATCGTATTGCTGCGCCAAATATCGATATTTTAATTTAAAAAAATAAAGCGCTATATATAGATTTCTTTGCTCAAAGCGTCCTACTTCAAGGCGGCGCTCGACACATGAATGAGGGAAACGTGAACTTAAGTTAACTAGCCTAAGAAAAAGAGGTTATTAACAGGATGGCGGACAGCAGTGTGAGTAAAATAGATGCCCCAGCCACGTTTAAGTTCAAAGTCTTGACGCACTTTTATACCATTGATGTGACAGTCGTAGACATCTTTGACGTTCTTCACCGAGCGCTTAGATATACACGGGAGCATTTGAAAGCATATATTAGGGATCCGCTGATACGCCTGCTTTCGAACGCTCCCGTGTATATCTAAGCGCTTGAAGAACGTCAAAGGGTCTGTTTGCACCTGGTGACTTCATGCATTTTCTCTGATCGGATAGCTATCCGATCGTGAAAAGACCAGGTCTAAATGCCTAAATGCCTAAAAACGCATTTGAGACGGATTTAAATCCGATCGCTCAAACCACTTCAGGAGATGGTCTGGGACGCATTCCAGTCAAAACTGTATATGCTTAGTCTAAATGCATCTGGTTGTTGAAACTACATATGTAAATTTTACTTCTCCCAAAAATACTAAAACTGAAACATGTGAGAGTCAGATATGACAACGCTACTGCATCACACATCGCCGCAGATCTCTTCAGCAAGCTGACGCGCAAACTGCCGCATATTAAAGTGAAAGTAAGTCGCAGACGCATAACACACAATTATCTTCATTAAAAACATAATGAAGACCTTATACCAGTGCTGTTGCCGCTCTCTCCTATTGCAGTCTTTGATTTTGAAATTAACTGATGGTCAATAAAATGCACCTCATATTTCTTGCTTTCGGTGACGTGAACTCTATTAAATGTACATATAAGATGGGATTTATCCGTTAACCTGCACTTAACCTTTTCACGTGCATTTTGTTTTCATATTAAGACCAATATCGCAATGTATCATTATAGGATTGCCTAGAGATATATCGATTATCGCAGAATCGCTGACTCGCGATATTATCGTTATCGTGAGCCATTTATCGTGATCGTATCGTATCGTGAGGTACCCTCCGATTCCCACCCCTTATTTAGAATGAGGCAGTTGTTTGGGATTCTTTGAATCATCCGATTCGTTCAAAAACTTTAAATCATTCAGTAATGAAAAAAAAACGCTGCAGAGTGAGATGCGCTATGGTTCTGCTGTGTTTGTTTGGAACTATTTTCGCTGCTGAAACAACAAATGCAGTCAATTGTGTCTAACATGTAAGTGATTAATATTAACTACTTGTTTTTTGAACCGTTGAATGAAATCTGTGTCACATTTTCAATTGCTATGTTATTTAGGAATAGAGCATGTGGTCATTGAATTTTTACCTCAGTTTGTTATCCGAGTTTCCTGCGCGCATTTGTTTTAATTTCTCGAGAGAGTAACCTTAACCTTGTTACCGTCAGTACATTATAGCAACAATATCCTACATAATTATATTATCAATTACTTCATAAGACCTCAATTTATGGTATCCACTGGGATTCATTTTGTATTCTTAATTTGTTAAAAAAAAATTTTTTTGGACACTAAACGAATGCCACCCCGTTGACTTGCAGTTTCTACGGAAGTAAGAAAGACAACTACATCTTTGATGGCCTGAGGGTGAGTACATTAAGAGCAAATTTATATTGTGGGGTGAACTACTCATTTAATTTGGTGTTTTCATGTCAGTAATATTGCAGTTCAAATAGCAATATGACAAAATAATTACAATATAATTTTTATATTGCCCAGTCCTATT
This sequence comes from Ancherythroculter nigrocauda, assembly GCA_036281575.1. Classification (NCBI taxonomy): domain Eukaryota; kingdom Metazoa; phylum Chordata; class Actinopteri; order Cypriniformes; family Xenocyprididae; genus Ancherythroculter; species Ancherythroculter nigrocauda. The sequence goes on from VTFQ01000364.1 coordinate 110,666, forward strand.
AAATACAAAAACAACTGTGCAGAACAGTTCACTGCATTTATACTATTGTGTTATGAATTAATTTATTTAAATTGTTGCTGATAAATACAATATCTATAAATGCAGTGATACAATTAAAAACTTTAAATTACCTTGATTTGCTGCCAGAAAATTTAGGGAAGATGGTCTTGATGATTCTGCATGAAACACAATGCAGTGGTCAACAACATCCTTCTGACTCATCAAGACTTTTTTTAAAAACTTCAAACCAGTGAAAAAAATAATATTGTCTTAATATTGTATTAAATGAGTTCAAAACAGATCTAAACAAATATGTTGGTGAATTGTTATGTGATAGGACAACAGGGGATGGAATTTTTCTCATTATGACAACCAATGGTGAGCAAGTGATGTAATGCTAAGACATTTTTCTTAAAGGAGGTTTACACATCAAAAAAATAACATAAGTAGCTGGATTCTTGATTTAAAACAATGTTAATTAAATTGTTTGTGCTAATAATGGCTGTATACAAGCAATAATTACAGTAATATAGATGCCTGAAAGATTTGATGTTTGTTTTTTCCTTTACATTTAAGACATCATGACAAGGACAGGGTTTATGTAACTTCTGGCCGGTAAACAGGGCGTTTAAAGTTAAGCAGTTATTTGTCTCATACATCAGACATTCTTACACACATTGAAAGGACTGCCACATTGCAGTGCTTCACTGTATTGAAAGATAGATGCTAACTCACTTTGTACTGTTGCCTTATTGGAGCTGTAGGCTGCTTTACATCCTGCTCCTGTTTTTAAAAATACAATATTACAATTCTTTAGCTAAATGTTGTGGTAGCTAGACTTTATTATATTCAATTCTTTAAACAAGGGGCACTTACCCCCAGCAGAGAGTGATACAGAGGGATGGCAGCTGACTCTTGGGATGCTATTGATAATTTAACAAAATGTAAATGTGTACAGTTCATGAAAATTACAGTTAAACTTTGCACATACATTTTTTAGCTTTACAAATTATCCTTTTGGGGGCAAATTTGGGGGGCTTTGGTGGGAGCTGAATATAGTCACCATCATCAGACTCCTCTTTGTCTGGTCAAATTTAGGATTTCGCCTGGGAATGATAGCAAGCATGGAGTAATTAGAGGCTAGTGTATGGTTTAGGTTCCATTTATCTCAAACAAAGGATCTTTCTCCAACGATTTCTTCACATGGTCAGACTCTCCGGTTAAGGAGCTCTCATCTATTTTGAGGTCATTGCCCTGGATGAGAACGCCATCAGCAGGCAGGAGGTCACCTGACAAAGAAGGCATTCCATCACCATAGTGTTCATTTCTGTCGGCAGTTTTTTTTTATTTATTTCAACTATACAGGAAAAGGTAATAATCACTCCACACCAATGGAATGTTGACTGGTAGAGTCACATTTTTTAAATGTTATACTGCCACTTTTGATTTCCCTCTAAAAAGGAAATGAGAGATCTCAGCAAATTAATGTCAGCTTACCATATTTAATTTGTGCAATATCCCCGACGACAATCTCGGCCACAGGGATCGGAATGACTTGCCCTCCCCGAACCACCGTAAACTTTTGCTCTTGTTCTATGCGGCTCTGTAAGCCACGAAACTGTTTCTCTTTGCTCCAGTCATTAAATGCTGTTACGAGCACCACGCAAATAACAGACAGGAGGATCGCTGCTCCTTCTATCCATCCAGCCTCAGATTCTCCTTCATCCTCTACTCCACCCGCTGCATTCCCGCAATCTGCACACGCACAGACACAATAAAACTCAGCTCAGAACAGCCTGAAATTGAGATGATAAGCTATAAATAAAGCAGAAAGAAATAAATGGGTTACTTCCTTTTACTTTCCGAATCTGGAGGTTTATAAAAAGAAAGGCCTAAAGGAACTATTGCTGCCACTTCCAAAATAATCAATGTTACGTCTTGTAATGCTTCCCATACTAACTGAAGAAAGGTTTTTGGCTTTTTCGGAGGTATAAAGTTCTGTCCAAATGCTTCTTTGCCTTTTATCAATATCTAAGGGCTGCCCGCTTAATCCTGGAAGAAAAAGAATGAGAAAGAAACACAAAGTTAGTAATTCAAGTACACACAGAACACAGCCCTTCTTATATAGCAGCATACGATACTTAATGAGTTTCTATGAAAGTCAGGATTAGTGAGGAAGAAAAGGCCTGTGGGTCAGTGACAGTAGCTTAGAGATAAAGTCTTTCAGAATAAAACCAAAAGGTTACAGAGAAGAGTATATTACAACTTAAAATAACCGTTTCCTGTTTGAATACGTTTTAGAATGTAAATATATTACTCCAGTATTCAGTGTCACATGATCCTATAGAAATCATTCTAATTCTCTTAACTTTTCTCAAGAAACATTTTATTATCAATGCTGAAATCAGTTGTGCTGCTTAATATTTTTTTGGAAACAATGTTACAATTTTTTCAGGATTCACTGATGAATTGAAAGTTCAAGAGAACAGCATTAATTTAAATAGATATCTTTTGTAACATTATAAAATGTCTTTACTGTCACTTTTGACCAATTTAATGCATCCTTGCTGAATAAAAATATTAATTTCTTTCAAATCTTGCTGACCCAAAATTTTTGAACGGCAGTAGAACAACTATATTGCTGTTTAGAAACTATATGTTTCTATGGATGTCTGACAGAACAGGTAACAATTTTAGCCATGTCTAAAAAATACATTTACAAATAAGGCTTACACTCTTTTGTATTTCATCGATTAGGAGCTATTAGCACAGCTAATCCATTAATACTGGCCGTACAGCAGTAAAGCATGTGGGGATTTCGACAAGATCCTGAACATTTCCTGGGTGTAAAAACTTAGTTAATCCAGGCCTAATGCCAAAACTAACAGTACAAAAACAAATGTTGGGTTCACCGTACACTCATTCACAGGAATCATTCAAATGCACTGGTTTAACAGCAGTCCTCTGGTTTGCCTATTTGAATAACTCTCTATATTCAAAGCAGGTATTCAAAGAAGTCAAGGTGTGTGCATTCAGTTCACTCACACTCATCACATGTTAAGAGACAAAGAAAGCACGTCTAGATGTGGTGAATGAGCCATGTGGACAAAAAGCATGCATGAGTATGTGTGTTTATGCATCTAGTGTCTGGGCATCAAAATGAATGTGTATGTGTGACTGAACAGGATGGTTTGCCTGCCAGACCAGAGAGTAGCCTGGTCAGCAGAGCCTATTGTCATGACAACATCCTCCACATTACTCAGCAAAGCCATAGAGCCGCTTGGCTCTTGCTGTCTCCCATTGACCTGAAGGTTTCACCGCATATTAACACTCAGTGTCTCAAAAGCACATTTGTGCTACTGGAATACACAGCTTTTGACTACGAAACCAAAGAGCTTTTTGTCTGGACGACTATAGAGTCTGCGACATTTGCATTAATGAATTCATTTGACCGATGGTAAGCAACTTACACAGAATTTAAGGTATACATGGGAATTCCTGTAGTTCAAATAGTAGAGGTCATTGGTTTGATTCCCAAAGAAGGCATGAACTGATAAAATCATGTATACCTTGAATGCAATGCAAGTCAATATGGATAAAAGCATCTGCCAAATGCATAAATGTAAATGAAAATATGTAGACTAATTTCTCGATGCTAGCATCATGTTCAACCAATACAGTAAAAAAAATGATTTTTCAAAGTTGTTTAGATTATTGAGAGCATGTTTTACAGGAGAATGTGATTTAAGTCTTTCTATTTCATGTTTAATTCAATTTGTTACTTGCCATTTCTTTGTCTCAAGCTATTTTGAGCTATTACTATTTTAGTGGAAACTATTTCACGGAACAATCTGAATGTTACGATCTTTGTGATTGTAATAAAAAATAAGTTTTGTTGGGGTCAATGTCATGCAACACTGATGCATTTTGACTAAACAGAGGGAATGAACTTTAAATAGGATTTTAGATGACTTCAGCAATGAAATGTATACATATATTCTGAAAATCACTTAAGAGAAAGAGAAGCCAAAGAGAAAGAGAAACCAAAAAGGAAGCAAACTAAAATGTTTGCTATGGTAATCAATATTTCTTGATGATGGCAGCAAACTGCTGAAAACTTCTGCCTGCTTCAACGCCAATGCATTAAATCCAGGTTTGTGTATTGTGGAAATTGAGGCTGAGGATTACATTCTCTCTTCCTTCTTGGAGAGTGGGCTAAGGAGCAGATGAGTCAGGTCTTACGTTTTTCATTGGGCCATTAAATTGACCAGTGTTACAAGATTTTCGGTTTCTGAAGGCGGAGCATACATTAATATAAACGAGTTTTGCAGACATGCGCGATTGCACGTGCAACTGAGAATATTAGTTCACATTGTATCTCAAGACAGGATTATTCCATAAAGGTAACTGTATTCTCAGCGTCACGGCTGACTTATGCCTAAACTACAGTTGTTTACTTCTAGGTAACAGTTTATAATGTTTTCATTAGTATGCACGATTTGTGCAGTCTGTAACTGAGTAACAGATACTTCAAACAGCAGAGCAACCTTCAGCTATCATCTACTTTGAGTTCAGCTTGTTGTGCTCTTCCCATTTGTACCTTGCAATGTAACAGCTGATTATATACATTGCTTTATAACTTTCAGGCTTATTTGTTAAGCAACAAAAAACTGCTGGGAAAGATCAGCTCTACAGCAAAATATAGATGGGCAAATAAGGAGGATGAGGAAGAAAAACAGGATGAAGAGGAAAATGAGGATGAAGAAAACTAAATATATAGATATTTTTTGTTAGTTTTTGCAAGTTTGTGAGAGCTATTTTTGTTAAATTTGGATTGCTAATATAGCACAGGTATTTTTTATTTATTTAATACAGAAGAGACATTATTTCTATCATTATTTCATTTGTTATTTTTGAAAGTAAACTTCAAGTATCATTTGAGTATCTCATTGTCGAGTGTCCTGGTTTTCGGTAATCAAAATATGGTCACCCTACTGATAATGACACACATGCGCTGTTTGTCTCGTAGACATAACCTACTATGATTGTTAGGATACTCGCTAAGAGGGGCATGTTGACAATTTTTGTGTGAATTTGTCCGTTTAGGTGCAAGACTTGAAAGAGAATTTGCGCAAGAGTACTTGCACGGCTCTCCATGTACGCGCTTCGAATGAGTACATACAAATCTCCTCACAGAGTGCGCAAATTCTCTTTCATGTCTTATGGATGAATGTTTAAATTGGCAAGGTTTAAGTGGTGGTCACACCAGATACTGACTGGTTTTCGGAGCCCCCCCAATACAGTAAAACTTCACATTTTAGAGTGGGTTTTTATTGTGGCCAGCCTAAGATATGCCATCTTGATATGCCACACCTGTGAGGTGGATGGATTATCTCGGCAAAGAAGTTCTCACTAACACAGATTTAGACAGATTTGTGAACAATATTTGAGAAAAATAGGCCTTTTGTGTACATACAAAAAGTCTTAGATCTTTGAGTTCAGCTCATGAAAAATGGGGGCAAAAACAAAAGTGTTGCGTTTATAATTTTGTTCAGTGTATTAATGGCTCATTTTTCACGTGCTGTGCAGTGAAAGGCCTACCAAAACAAAATTAGTGGGTTGTCCTTTTGCAAATGAGCTCTTGCCCCGGAGGGATATAAATCTCTTACGGTTGAGACATTCATTAGTTAACACTAAGAAAAGAGTCTATCTCAGAGGTAATATAACTCACAAATGTCTTGTCTGAGAGGAGAGTGGAATTGAATCTCCACGGACAGTAGTTCTTTGGTAGCAATACGTATCGTCATAGCCAGTGGACCATGGTCTGAAATAATTACGGCTTCGTAATCGCATTTTATGACTGGCGACAGAAGGCTTGTGTCTATAAGAAAATAATCTATTCATGAATAGGAAAATGTACTGGAAAAAAAAAAGAAAAAAAAAAAAAAGAGTAGGCCCGGGTAGTAGGATTACGAAATCTCCAAACATCAACTATTCCGTATGTTTTAAGGAAATTCTGGATTGCATGAGCCAGAGATGTTCACGAGTCTTTTATCTGAAGTCCGAGTCAATTCTAGAGTCTTTATCACTGGAGTCTGAGTCAAGTCTGGAGTCTTTTGTCACGAGTCCAAGTCGAGTCTTGAGTCATAAAAAAAAAAAAAAAAAATCTCGTAATCAAATCCTATTTTTTTTTATCCTAGTTGTATTATATAGTCAAAATAATCTTTCTATCATCTGTTTTATTTTAAATTAAGGTCCTATGATGTAAGGGATAATATAGCTTACATCCAACTTGTTATTTTATAATCCATTACAAATAATGTACAAAACAGTCATCCTGGCAACACGAGTAGTCATTTTCAATACAGTCGCTAAGTGGACACAAGATGGCACCAGTGAGTCAATAGGTGCGTCCCAATTTGCGTACTTATGCACTATTCTATGACGTTTTAAGTATAAATAGTGTGAGTAATGCGTTCACACTGAAAATTCCAAAAAGAAAAAGTACACTTTAAATACCCGGATGATGCACTAAATTAACAGAAAAAACAAAGTGTGGAATGTTGGACACTTCATGCACACAACTGTCGCAGCTTTAATTACGTAGAGGAGGGGAAGGGAGGATCAGACTCCGATGTTAAATGACAAAACAACCTTATACAATTCACGCACTACATGGATGAGTGCATAGTGCACAAGTACATAGTGTATAAGTGCATAGTGTATAGTGCGTCATTGGGACGCAACTATGGTTTATTATACAACTTATTGACAACAGTCGTTATCGGAAAATATCAAACCTCGGAATGTTTAAGAATGTCAGTTGAAAACTCTACACACTGATTGTGATACGTTAAAATATGAGCTTTAAGTAATGGATTAACATCTCTTTATATCTCTCTTATGGACACTCATTAAGAAAGAGAAAAGCTGCATATTATACAAAAAGATTGATTAAAAAAAAAAAGTAGTGCTAGGTTTATTTTTGTTTTATATTTTAACAGGCTGGCAATTCAAATGAGCCATACAGCTTCACCAAAGTATAAAAGCTAGCTGTGTGAGTTTATGTGACTAACCTTTGTGGATGCGATGTCTCATAAAATTTGATGTTGTTCCAGTGTCTTTAATTGTTTTCCCCCATTCTGTGCATCTAGCCGATCTGACATGTTAATAAACTCAAACGAAAGAACATTGCCGTGCCGGTGGCTCCCGTCATGTTTCATGGGACTCTTATGACATTTCCGAGTTTACACGCAATACACGGACATACATAATCAAAGTGTATGACAAGAGTCCGATCTATCATGACACGTGAGGAAATATATGTGACGCAGATATTATATAACCAATCAAACACAACACAAATTCTTTATTTACTATATAAGTAGTTAAGGATAAAAGTGCCAAGTCAAGTCAAGTCTGAAATCATTTCAGTTCGAGTCCGAATCAAGTCTGAAGTGTGTTAAAATGTGACTCGAGTCCGAGCCATTGACTACAGTGTCCATCTCTGGTATGAGCTTTTTTAGATATTGAAACCGTTCTGAGTGAGCTACGATCCAGAGTGGAGGAAAGGATGCAATTAACCCTCAGGAGTCTGAGGCTGATTTGGGGCCTGGAGAAGTTGACATGCCCTGACATTTGTGCTTTTTTCAGTTGTTCATAAACATATTAATGGAAAAAGTGTCATTACACTGTATTCAGCACAAACTAGGCTACAATAATATGTAAGGAACATGTATGTACATGTTTGTATTTTTGAAGGAATAACGTTTATGCGTGGTTATTGAAAAAACAAAAAACTTAAGTCACTAAAATAAAGCCAAAAATATATATTAAATCTTTGTTCACAAAACTTCTGGGTATTTGAGGTTGTAGACTAGAGTTTTTGCTTCAAAATTATGTAAAAGGGTCAGTGACAAATATGGTGCGGCAAGATGAGAAATTAAAAAATCTTTTAAAAACCTGTTTTAAAAGCATGCATCAGGTACGTTCAAATGTATATATTGTGTCTAAGTTGATTTTATGTTGATAAAAATTACATTTGCACAATTTTTTACTAAAGTTAAGAATGAATGTACCTAAAAATGTCAAATGGTGTAACTGCCAAAGAATGAGAAATATTAAATATTTTATCCACCTAGATGGCATGTAAGCTCACTTATAGAAATATACACTTCAATTTAAAATATCAAATGAAAAATAATTTTATTAGAGTTATCTCTAAATGTAAATTTTAATGTGTTTTTGCAATATTTGGTGGGACACATGCTGAAAACACATCTGTTTTCTAAATAATCTTTGACAAATTATGTTAAAATTGTTTAAAATCATGTTATTACACTAAACTAGATGATTACGTTTTATTCCACATAAATTTTTCTGTAAATAATTATTTTTATGAAAAATACTGGTTACACCAATTGACACAAACCAGTTACACCACCTGACCATGTTACTTCTACAGCCAAAGGCCATTGTTTGTTGAACAAATTGACACTGAAAATCAAGCATGACAGTCAGCAAGTTAAGTGGTTTCAGTGATGAAAAACAACATCTGACAACAAGAAATAATCATAGTATTGAACAGTGAAATCATGTCTCATATATTTTACAGTTAAAAGGTTAGTTCACCCAAAAATGAAATTTCTGTTATTAATTACTCACCCTCTTGTCATTTCACACCCACAAGACCTTCGTTCATCTTCAGAACACAAATTAAGATAATTCTATCTCCCATAGAAAGCAACGAAATTACCCCTTTCAAGGTCCAGAAAGGTACTAAAGACATTGTTAAAACAGTCGACGTGACTGCAAAGGATCAACCTTAATGTTATGAAGAGACGAGAATACATTTTGTGTGCAAAAACAAAACAAAAATAGTATCTTTATTCAACTATTTTGTCTCTTCCCTGTCATTCTCCTATGCTGTTGATAGGACTGGGTATCGATTCAGATGTTCCAGATCGATTCGATTTCGATTCTCGATTCGATTTTCGATTCTCGATTCAATTTTATGTGAAGGTGGCATCGACGTCGACAAAGCACCTGAAACCACCATTTAAGCACTGAATAAATGAATAGCCGCTTTTCCACTGTCGGGCCAGTGCGAGCCAGGGCTTTCAGCGGGCCAGGCTAGGCTAATAGCCCCGGACTTGTAGCACCGAGCCCAAAATCACGCTGCATTTCCACCGTCGGGCCAGAAGCTCCACAGCGCTTCACTAAAACCCGCCCGTAACACGCCTCTCTTGAACAACGTCACACAAACCCGTCATTTCACAAACAAATTGAAGTTTTATCAGAAAAATAATCAGAAAGAAATTACTGGAAACTAGCGAGATCGTAAAGTGAACATGATAAAAGCAGGCGTTGTTGGCATTTTGTTGTTTACTTAATTTAAAAACCCAAGCATCAATGTTTTACCAAACAAATTAATCAATGAATTAATTTGTGTCAAGATTAAACATTAGTCACAGAAATAAAGTGGTATTTACTGTTATTTCACAAAAGAAAGAGGACACACACTTATTCAGTCACGTCTGTTTCTGTTTATTTGTAGTCATAGGAGGCGTATACATCACATATACAAAGAATAATAATTTCTACAAATTTTCCACCAAAAATACGACCTGAGGAGCTTTAGCACTCTCTCCAGTGACAGAGAAACAATCCCGAAAACATGGAGTTGCTTTATTTTATGAAATATGTGGAGCTAAATATGGTTATCAGTCCGTTGAGAGATGAGATGTGCTGACAGATAAAATAAATACATGATTGTGATAGCATATTTGTCTGATTTCTTCAAGCCGTCGTATTTACCATGTTTACTATGGTAATAGCGCGCATAGTCTTGGTCATCAGAATCCACATCGGATCACAAACAGAAGTTATTTAAAACAATTGCTGCTGCCTGAAAGTTAGTTTTGAGCTAAAATGATTTGAAAAGTCTTTAATGCCTACATTACATACATGTAATCATCCATGGCGGCGGCGCCTCCGTCTCCACACACAAATGAACTCCGCCTTTGTTCGTAACCACTTCCTCAAGCATGAGCTGGCCCGCTTTGGACCAAGGTATTCGGCGGGCAGAAAAACCCGGGCCGTTGGCCCCGAGGAAGCCCCGACGAGGCACGATCAAGCCCCGGAAGTGACAGTGGAAACGCGACTGGCCCTGGCACGCACTAGCACGTCCGCTTTAGGCCCGACAGTGGAAACACAGCTGACAAGTTCGCCTCTCGCTCCTTGGTGACATCGCGCAAGGCAAATAAGAGGGTGACATCTAGTGGAGAAGACTCGTAATTAGATTAACGTTTATCTTACGTTCAATGTTTGCGGAAATAAATATGGAAAAAAAAAATCGATTCGTGGCCTTTGAGAATCGATTTTGAATCGACCACATTTAAAAAAAGATTAATCGAAAATCGATTTTTTTAACCCAGCCCTAGATGTTGACATGGTAAACACAGTGCAGAAACTCCAGGTTTTACGTCAGAACACCGGCTCATTATTGGCCGGGCCCTGCGTCAGTCTCACACGCATGCGCTGATCACGTGATCAGCTTTGGCCAATACTGAGCTGGCATTCAGACATAAAGAAGGAAGGCTTCACTGTGTTACTGTGTCACCTGCGTGAGGATAATGACAGGAAGAGAAGAGATTGTTTATAGTCATAATTTTCATTTTGTTTTTGCGCACAAAAGTATTCTCATCTCTTCATAACATTAAGGTTGAAACACTGCAGTCACGTTGACTGTTTTAACAATGGCTCTACAACCTTTCTGGACCTTGAATGTGGCCATTTCGTTGCTTTCTATGGGAGATTAAAAAAAAAAACTCTCAGATTTCATCAAAAATATCTTAATTTGTGTTCTGAAGATGAACAAAGGTCTTACATGTGTGGAACAACATGAGATTGAGTAATAAATGACAGAAATTTCATTTTTGGGTGAACTAACCCTTTATGAACAATATCTGATAACAAGAAATCATCAAAGTGATGATTTCTTAAGAAAAAAATATCTGATAGCAGGATCAGAATTCACTGGTGCTCTGTGATGAGCCACTGTTTCCTTGCTTGAAACTATATAAATTTATCTATTGGGGGAAGAGGGGCTCTGTTATGTTGTTTTAATTATAAAATCTTAGAAATTTAATGAATTGTATTTTATAGATGTAAATTGCAGTCTGTGGTTAAATGCACAATATGTAAGACTTTTGGATTCAAATATCAAAAAACCACTTGGACAATTTTATACATTTTGTTGACTTGTGTACTTATATTATGCCAGATGTTTCCAAGAATGTTTAAACCTAGAGAAATAATAACCAGGACATGAGCCGTGTCCATGAGTCGCCTATCAATGACATGATACCCGCGTTAATCTCGGTTTCCGGTTTTATTTTGTCGAAACCACAGAAACACCAAAGACGCTTTAATATATTATGTGTTTTATTAGACAGAAGAGCAACTGTTTGGATACATTTGTCGACAGAAATCTAATCATATTATATAGCTAAACACGTTTAGTCTTATTGTTTAAATCTTGTTTTCTTGATTTACTGTGAGTATCATGTTTTACCATGCCTAATATGGATCTAGTTGACTGCAGTGTGCAACAAGTGTCTCATAGCAGCTGCCGAGCGAACGCACAGAGTAGCATTATAACAAATTTGAACACACAAATGTGTGTAATATTTTAAAACAGAGCTGCTTTACATCACATACGCTTGACCTGAAGAAGCAGAAGCAGCGACTGCGGCATAATAAAAAACTGTTGTCGATACGTTTGACGCACTTGTCTTTCATTAGCAATCACTCCATGATTTTATATTGCTTACATTTTTAAGTGAATGGAATAGAAATATTGAAGCTAAACATTTCAATGTTAAACATTAATGTTGTGCAACATAATTATATATTATTTTACTGAATTACAGAGCTTTAATAATAAAGTTGTGGATAAAGCACCACTTTCTCAAAAAAATAAAACATTGAACATTTGAAAATAGTTCCAAATAGTAGTTTAGTTTATGTTACATCTTTAATCAGCAATATAAACTAGTGATTTTGACTAAATTTGCCCCTAACAGAAAGGCTTGTAATAGAAGTCAAATGGTGTAACCGGTTACACCATTTGACATTTCAATTTAAAATCAAATTTGAGAGGTATTATCATGGACACCTATGTAAGCACATGGCCTTGGTGGAAATATTTCAAATGTAATTTTTAAAGTCAATACACATTTTTATAATAATGATGAATTATCAATGTATTCTTGGGGTCATACCATTTGACATGTATACCTAAGAATACCTAACCATACCCTAAAAATGTCAAAATATCTCATATTTTAAAGACAGTTACTAACCTTTGCATGTAGCATTTAGTGTCACCATGGTTTTCTTGCACAATATTAACAAAATGGCTCCTTGAATGGTGGTTACACAACCTTGACACTTCAGGAATTTGACTTGACTCCAATGATTCCCCAAATTATTTATAATATTCAGAACAATGGTGTTAAACTTATTTTTATTTACTATTAAATTGTTCTAATGTAAGATTATGCCAAACTACCTTATATGGTGTTTTATTGAGAATTTCACCTTTTTTAAACAAGATCAATTATTTGATACTAAGTTTTTACGGTTACACCACATTGACATTTTTGCAATCAATCCCCAAATATTCTCTCAAAATTGATTAAAACCAGAAATTTTAGACTTGGTCCTCAAAAAAGAGAATGTATGCAAGTAATTTGTTAATTTATTTTCAATTTTTACCCTTTTAAATTTACCTAAAACTATAAGGACACAAAAAAATGAGCGTCATGTCATTGACGCAAAAATTATCATTCCTACTAGGCTTGGGCGGTATCCAAATTTTGATACCGTCAAACCTCCTCTCCTCCCTATTTTACCTCGGTATACGGTATTACCGTGAATAATTAAAAAATTATGACGCCACCAAACTGTTGGCTTTTGCCTAAACCGTTCAGAAACTGAATACCAAACACTAATACTGAAACAATAACAAAATAACATGCACAACAATATTAACAACTTTTATTAGCAACAAATAGCAGTTTATAAAAAAACTGCAAATAAACCCACAAGTCAACCAGAGTTGAATTAACAAACATCCATATTATAAAAATTGCAAAGCAATAGGCCTAAATAAAAACAACTTCTTTCCAGTCTTCTTTCCAATATTGTTTTTAATGAAAACCAAATAAAAATACCTGAATCAATTAAATAAATAAAAATAAACAGTGCGAATAGGAACGAATGGCAAATGGCATCAAATCTAGTCAAGATTTTTCGCTAGAAACGCCTGGATCGCAAACAGCTACTGCAACATTATTTGCACTAATCAATATTACTACATAAATTTATCCACTAACCATTCAGAAATTTCCAGCTTCATTCTCAGCAGATCGTTTTCCAACGGACACTGTCCCTTTTGTACTTTGTTGTTTGCCCAAAGGCCCCCATTATCGTCGGCTGCGTACTGGCGGTGGACCTAGATGTTGTTGGTTCTGCATCGGGAGCGTTGAAACTGTTGCACTGAGTGAACTCGGGTCCATCCTCGCAGCAGTGAGTGGTTGGTGGTTTCGTATATGCGACCTTAGGTTCGAGGTATTTCCATCTCTCGCGGTCACCTTTTTGTTGCACAATTTGCAAATTGCCTCGTCCGTATTTACCGCCTCTCCCTTCTCGTTTGGTCGAAACCCGAAATACTGCCAAACTGCAGAAGTTGTGTTCTTTTTCAAAACCAGGTCACTCGGTGCGCGACTCGCCATCTTTCCCCCTCTCTCTCTTTCTCCTGCACGCTGTCACGTGATGACAACCATGCATACGCATTTTTAGGCATTAAATAAATTATATTTAATATTTAATCCTTGTCTCCTATATAAGTGCATTGTTTGTTTTTTTGTTTTTCAATAGAGAGATTTAAATTTTCTAAAACATCTTTGGTCAAGAAACACAGTATGCGTGGAGGCGTGAATAATCATGAATAATGGGTGATTCTCACCTGAGAAGACAAAAGTATCGCATAAAGAGCTCTAATGACCTGCATAAATAATGAGGCCTTTCAGTCAGACAGGCGGTGAAAAAACCCTCTGTTGATCATGTCTCAAGCTCATCATAATGTAAATCAAACATACAGAAAAAACAGCAATACTGTGAAATATTACAATTTAAAATAATGGTATTCTATTATTAAAATATAATGCATTTCTATGATACAAAGTGTCTGAACAGTTATGTTACCTCTATGGCATTTCATATAGGCTTTTAGCTTAAAAGCATGCACATTTGGAGAAATATTGATATTCTCATGTTTATGTCAATTTTCTATACAGGAGTATTTATTCATTATTTATTGTCGTCACTGTGAACGCTGGATACTGTGTTTACAATTCATACTTGCAGCCGGAGAGCGCTGTGCACTTTTAGTCCACAAATGCCAATGCTAAAGAAGAATAGGCAATCCAGGAAATAACTGAACTAACAGAGGCCAGAGATCGCTAACTATGGCTATTCAAAACACTTTTCAAGACAATAAATACACGATGTATTGACTGTTGTTCATTTTAAATAAATGTAATTGCACAAACTATGTAAGCTATTTCATTTTGTTTATTGTGATGTAACTAATAATAACAATATTATATTTTTCTGTATTCTGTTAAGCATTGTTCTGGACTGTGTTTCACAATGGTTTCTTACGATACTAAACGCAGCCCTACAGCTGTTTGAATGTAGTGTCAGCAGTCAGCGAACGCTCTGTGATCGATTGGTTCTGACTTGCAGGATTTGCGTGTTCAGATGAGCAGGAAAATACTTTTACAAATTATTCGCTTGCATAGGTAATTTGTCTAATCCAATGCATATGTGTTCTGACACAAAAATGTATGCAACTCCAAGATGAAAAAATGGAAAAAGCGGAAAAAAAGGAGGAAAAAATGTTCTTGTCACAGAATACGTGCGATCCTACCACTTTGAAGAAACAATGAAATGTTGAAGCTCGAGAAAACCAGGTTGGGCCGCCAGTTTCCACCATTGTTGAGCACTCCTCGTTGATGGCAGAAACAATTCTAATTCAATTTCAAATGTAGAAGAACCGGAACATCAAGAGAGAAAAAGGGAAGAAGGAAAAAAAACTAAACAAACAAACAACTTTCAAAGACAAAGCAGCAAAATCACAATTAATTCCCATTTAACAGCATTAACATTTCAATTGATCATTTTCAGCACAACAAGTGCTCTATCAAATTTCTTAACATAAATATAACTATATTAATGAAGAATAACGTCTTAGGAGTGATGTATGTGCACTGGTTTAGCTTGTACATGGCCCGCATGGTTAGCAAAAACTCCACATGAGCTACATTACACTCATCACGCACATAGTTATAAAATGGATACACTTTTACACAGCAAATAAACAGCTGATTTATGTAATAAATTCACATATGAACTCATTTCTCTACATATTTCACAAAAAACATACATCACAGTATCATTTAAGAACACTTGACTCACAAAAGACTGGAAAAATGCAGAAATCATAGCCAAATATGGTGATTTATGAGCTCACTTACCAAGGATAAATCGACAAAGATCAGAAATAGTATAGCTGTAACAAGGAAATCTGCTCTATGCAGTTTTCGTCGACGAATCAGCTCAAATTCTCACTTAATCCTTAAGAGTGAATACACACGTAATTAGAACTATTTAAATAACATTTTCCTGTTAACGCTTTTTCAAAATGTATTTCAATAATTAATCTAGCATTTCTCACTTACTTTATGGATTTTATAACCACGATTAACATGCATCACAGCTCAAGCGGCCATTTCACTTCACTCCGTGACGAGACTGTTCACCTCTGCTAAGCGCGAGAGATGACGCAACCCAAGGGGCGGAGCTATTCTTAATTGTTTAATTTAATTATTTTTTCAATTTGTGACATTTTCTATATTTCTCCAACAATATTTATTTTTTTTTAAACATTAAAATAAATCAATAAAATTGTTAAATGTGCATTTAAATTTCTTTCTCCTTTTTTTACAGGTTTGACATGGGCTATAGTAACCTAGGTTACACAAGCTTACATACAAACTGTCCTCTCTCTCGCTCATTTGCAATGCTGAAACTTTTAATTCATTCTAGTGAAATCAGTCATCCTAAACCCTCTTTTTTGCTCATATGAATTGTTGAAATGTTTGATGCAGTCTATTGAATTAGTCATCCCAAAGGACCCTGTTTTACTCATATGTAATTTTGAAAATAATTCATTCTAGTGAATCAGTTCATCCTAAACTGTTTTATCCTCAAAAAGTTTTTATTTATTTATTTATTTTTTTGTTCGGGCGCCAGACAGTAAAGACTGTCAAATATTTCCCAGATAGCTCAAAAGCCACCAGTTACAATAAACAAAAACTCAAATTCTCAAGTTCATTCCAATTAATTACAAAAAAGGGAGGGGAAAAAGAATTTTTTTTTTTTTTTTTTTTTTTTTTACATCAACAGAGTAACAAATTGAAAAAAAACAACAACCGTCCAGTAGTAAAGAAACAACTTGAATACAAGGTGAACTCTATTTCAAATAACTGGTGACTGGCTGTCCAGATAAATGGGTCCATTAAGTAGAGGTTTTTTTTTTTCCTCTCACTCACAAATCATACGATATGGCAATACAATGAAAGTCCCAAAAATGTGTCACCAGATAAGTGCGTTTCTTTCCACATCCGCATGCCCAAATCAGGTTTGAGCAGGTTTTAGGTTCAATGATGAGTGCTAAGAGAACGACGAGGCGTCTAATTGACGGTAATCCATCCATATCAGCTGTGCCAACACGCATAAACTGGAGCGGGATTGCATGACACTTGTACGTACAATCAATCATTTCTCCTCTCAAACTCACTAGAGCATGTCCAAAGCAACAGGCCGGAATTATGAAATATTCGGTGTCTGAGATTTTCGGTGACACTGAGCTTACATGAATATTCACGAGGCTACAACTGTTTTGATTTTATTTTAGTTGGTTTGAGAAGATAACTTGTATAAATGTATCTGTGGTTGCATAATAAAAGTTTCAGTTGTGATTGTGTCATTCCCTATTGCTTTCTCAGATAGCCTGCATAAATACGGCTGAGATGCCAAATTCAGCGGCTGGAATTAGCTGCTGAGGTAACATGACGGCTCACAGACAGCAGTGCGATCCACCTGTCACTCAAGTGACCACGCCCTTAATTATGCACAACTTTAAGGCTTAATATAATTTAAACAGTTGAGTTATAAATAAATTCACCCCCCTCAGAGTTGTCATGAAGGGCAAAATGAGCTATACAGATCAAAAACACAATTTGAACCAGACTGTAAACATGTTTTTTTCTGCTGTAAACTTTTTAACATGGGACTCAATGAGATTATGCTCCTTTCTGCGGCCTGTCCCTAGCGGCCAGTCGATGAATCACAGTTTAAGTCACTTCCGTATTGGCTTCAAGAGAAACTGGGGGAGGTTGCCGCTTGGGTAAAACACACAGACAGACAGGCACTGTTATCACAACGCTGCTCTTAATTGTACCTGTTAACCACAAAATACATGTTAAGTACACCAGGTAGTTAACCACAGATCACACCACACAATGAATGCAATATACATATATTAAAATATCTCTTAAGTGTACAAAATATATTAAGACTAAAATATATATAGTTTACAAAATATATTTAATTAGTTAAACATATCGATATATTATTTATCAATTTATATTTATCTATATATAAATATTACTTAATCAAGATGTTAGCCGCATAGCCGCTAACACATCTTTCACACACGAGACGCACATCTCACGCAGTGCACTATTCACCCGTTTATAGCACTCTAATAAACTACATTTAACAAGTTGATAACACGAACTAATGGTCAAATATAACATCCCATAGAATACTTTCTCACATTTGATCATATAAACATGACATGAACACTTATAACACATTTTAACACCTCATGAAATCATACCTCTCCTCTCACATTGCAGGAAAGAGGACGAACTTCCGATTGCGCTGCAATTTGAACGCCTTAACCCACGTGTGACGTCAGCCGATGTACATGCTATATTTAATAAAGAAACGCAACGTTTTCAAAATAAAATGCCCCAAAACAAATAATAGTAACAAATAATATATATATATATTTTATATATACAACTTATATATATAACAAAAATGATTTATAATCTGGTGTAACAACATATTCCTGCTACATCTAAAAACTGAGGTATATCACTGATGTATTTTGAGTTTGCACGCTTCACCTGTGGTGGGTGTGTGATTGTAAATGTCTCAGAGTTTTGTTATCATTCTGTGCCCATCATCCGTTATTTCCGCCACTTTTCATTAAAACATGACGTTTTATTTCACATTTCTTTTCGTTTCGCGTTGTCTCTCATATTGAGGTATTTAGTCCGCAAACATGACAGTATTCTTACCGTGACTGAGGCCCTGTCCCAAATGGCACCCTAAACACTCACGGCCTTTCTACGAGTCCGCACTTTCATGATGTAACGTCGCTTTGAGTGTCAGGAAGAAGTCTGCTGCGGAGCTCGCACCAGTGCAGGCTCAGCAAAAGTGCGCATCAAGGGCGCATAACGGCCGCAAAGGGTGCGCTCACGAACACCCTTCTGAAGCCTAAAATTGACAAATGGGACACTCTACGGTCTAGTGGACTTAACGAACATGCGCACGCGGCAGCCATTGTAAGTCCACACGACTGAAAGTGCATAGAAGTGTGCCATTTGGGACAGGGCCTGATTTGGCTCAGACCCGCTCACACGTGCTCAATCGTTCTCTTTCTATGAAACCTGTAAACCAGTTCTAACTCTATAGCGACAATAACTCTATAGTGGTTGACCAGAGCACTGCACTTATTTCTCATTTAAACTACAATCCAATGGATTTTCCCTGATTTTCCCATACATGATTTCTGTCCTCTGCGCGGCAATTATTCTTTCTGCGCGGCTGCGGCATCAGAAGTGCGCGGTCGTGCACGCGCAGCTTAGAGGGAACATTGATAATAACTGTGTAATATGTTTGTATTATTATTATTATTATATATTATTCATGTCATTTTTTGTAATATTATTATTAACACGTCATCTAGGTAATAATTATATTACATCATATTAGTGTGTCACAGTGTTTGTGTGTACTTAGCACGAGAATTTATTTATTCAAATTTTATTATAGTATTATTATACACTGCACCATTACTATTATTGTGTGAAATTAATATTAAATTACTTTTACAGAACATAGTATGTTGTAACAATCATTACATTGATTTATGTTATGTCTTTATTATTATCTTATTTAAGAACATTTTATTAAGTGGAAAAATACATTGTCATGCATGGTTGTGTTTCTAATGTAATACACAGCCTTTCATTTTGTATTTCAAGCATGTTGTTAGTGCACTTAATGTAACAAATATTATACAATAGTTTAATAGGCTTTAATTAGTCAACCACAATTATTTCAGGTTATTAAGATTTTATTTACACAAAAGAATTGCAAACTGTCGTCTTTCGTCAAAAAAGTCCCCACTGTTGCTTGACCCTTGATATTCAACAATGGTTTTGATCTGCACTGACATAGTTGTATGCGAATTGAACTGAGCTGGACGATGACATCGCTGTTTTCTCTAGTGCTGATAAATTAACTAAATTATTAACTATTAATTTTTTACAAACAATTTGAATTTACTTTAACTGGATACTGACACTATTTTCTTTAAGAGCTGCTGTGCAGCTAAAATTATACACCAGTTATCACTGTAAAGCTGCTTTGACACAATCTGCATTGTAAAAAGCACTATATAAATAAAGGTGACTTGACTTGTTTCAGCAGTTGGTGAAAAGTGACGCTATAATGCTTTAGTCTGTATACACATAGTTAGAAAAACAAATGTAACCGTGGCAAGTGAAGAAAACACTATGAGATGGAGATGAGGAAGAAACCGGGGGTAATTGTGCTATGTTCAGTCACTAACATTATCTTCTCTGTGACCCAGATGATGCAGGCAGTGGCAGGAACAGTGAAGAGTGCTGAGGTGCGTTCATCCATTAAACAATCCCTTGCTGAAAGAAGAAGCAGTTCATCCTCCATGAGGTCGACTGTGGACGACTGGAGCTTCATCACTGTCAACATATCTTGAGAGGATCAGAGGGGCAGGACAAAGATCCTGCAGTAAAGAGAAATTAATTCTGGTTTATGTTATGTTAAATAGTCAGAAATTAATCATGTGATAAATCTTAAACTCAATCAATTTTGTATTAAATGGAAACCTTTCTAGCTGGGTATTGTATTGTATTGTATTGTATTGATACAGTATACTGAATCACAGTTTGTTGTTTAGAATGACATTTTATAATTAAATCCAACATTACTCTTGACAAATATTTGAAAGTCCAAAGACTCAAGTTTTGATGTTTGATAACTATTTGCTTATTATCTGAAGTGACATATGTAACCCATGTTAAATGTGGAGTCTAAAGAAAATAAATAATAAAATTGTATAATCTAATAGTCACACTTTTAATTAAAAAGTTTAGACGTTCTATTAATATGCATCGCAAATTAATTGTGTATAAATAAAAATAATTCGTATTATAATTAAGCGCAGAACACGTGATGTATTACACGAACACGTTGTGTATGACGTAAGCAGATGCCTCACGGAAGTGCGCGAGATGCGCTGAACACGAGACGAAAGAGCGGAACAATACTAAGGGATTAAAAAGGTTTATGTTGTTATAATTAATTTAATATGGGCATGAGTCACTTTATAATACTTTATGTTTGATGATGATAAATGGTTTTAGAATGATGATTGCTGATTTAAGAGTGGATGCTATCGGATTGTGATCCTCTGAAACTCGGGATTCGGTGAGTTTATTGATCGAGTTGAGAAAATCTCTCGTGGATTTGAGATGGCGGGCTATCCAAAAAAGAAGAAGAATGCTGATTCCTGAACCTGGGAAAAAGACACTTTTGCTGCATCACGAGGATTTCTTTAATTCTTTAACTTTGTTCAATTCTCTTTCGTTCTTTAAACTGAAATTCAATTTGGTTGAATTGTGGGTATATAATATTGTACCGTGTTTGAGGGTTTATTTGTTTTGTTTAAAACGGAATATAAAGTAATAATGCTGAAAGCAAAATAGAATAAGACCCTAGAGAAAGTGAAGCTTAAGAGCTGTCCAAAATACAGCTAAGATAAATAAAAGTCTTACTAAAATCTACATACACAGAGATAGTGTAGATAACTTACATAGCCTACGATTTGTTTCTTTTTTCTTCTTGAAACAATTTAAACAGAAGAAAAGAAGAAAACCAAAGACAGAGAATTCTTTTTTTTTTTTTAAATATATATATAGAGTATCTTCCTCACATGATTTTGTGATTGATTTACTGCCAGTATTCTGTTCTCCACTAAGCTATAAATTGGTCCATTGCTCCAGCTTACTTTGAGGGTGCTTGTTACTCAAACCATCTGTAATTGTTTGATTTGTTTCATAAAGTCATAATGGAGCATGGCTGTCACCTGGTGGTGTAACGCCTAATCAAATGTCACTTGTATTTAATTCTTATTTTTATGTTAATGTAGGGCTGGGTGATATGGCAAAAATCTAATCTCGAGATTTTTTTTTACCCATATTGATCGATAACGATATTTAAACTGTTAATGCTGCCAGTTTTAAAAGAGTATCCCAACTATGACTGAAGCCACAAAAATTTGCGGGTTCATTAATTACATTTTCAAGTATAGTTTATTAACAAAACAGATTACACATTTGGCCTTAAAAAATTTAAGACAACCACTTACTAAAATAAATTTAAAACTAAAACGTGTTGCAAAAGAAGGTAAATGAGAGTAAATGTGCTAGTTCTCTCAGGGTTCCCACTCGTCCTGGAAAACCTTGAAAACCTGACAAAATTTCCAGTCCTTGAAAACACATGGAAAATTAGAGAAAATGTAAAATGTCCTGGAAAATCTTGTAGTTGTCCTGGAAAATTATTTTTAAAAAGTTCTTGGGTATTTCTTTATTCGAGACCAAAGAGTTTATCACTGACCTAAAACAATCACCATTAGTTGCAGAAAGTGCGATGTTCAGGAATGCTGAGTTTTGACACATAAGAGTAGTATTTTTTTCAATGATGATGATTAGTGTTGTGTTGCCACTCGCAGCAGTTATTATATTGTTATAGTATGTTATTAACTGCTTAAATGCATAATTTTTTGCTTAATTATTATGCAAGTTGATTTTCTGATCACATTTTTCCCAAGCAAAATCAATCTTAACTACTATTAATTTTGTATTTAGTCATGAAGTTAGTTTATGAAGGCTTGTTTTCTTTTACAGATAAAATGAGCCAAAAAGAGATTTATCTCAGACTGAAAGGTCAAAAATGATTAAATTCCCACGAGAAGGATGCAATACTAGAAATTGCAGTTCAGGCATGACCATTGGACAGCAAAATGCTCATTGGGTCAGCAGAGTCAGACAAAAACAGGTGGAGAAGAAAAGACACGTTAACTGCAAAAGAAAGGTGCCCTAGAACTTTTTTAAAAAAGATGTAATATAAGTCTAAGGTGTCCCCTGAATGTGTCTGTGAAGTTTCAGCTCAAAATACCCCATAGATTTTTTTAATTCATTTTTTTAACTGCCTATTTTGGGGCATCATTATAAATGAGCCAATTCAGGGTGTGTGGCCCTTTAAATCTGGTGCTTCACGCCCACGGAGCTCGCGCTTGCCAAAACAACATAAAAAAAGTTCAAACAGCTAATATAACCCTTAAAATGAATCTTTACAAAGTGTTCGTCATGCAGCATGTCTAATCGCGTAAGTACAGTGTTTATTTTGATGTTTACATTGATTCTGCAATGAGTTTGAGGCTATGCTCCGTGGCTAACTGGTTAACACTACACTGTTGGAGAGATTTATAAAGAATGAAGTTGTGTTTATGAATTATACAGACTGCAAGTATTTAAAAATGAACATGTGCTGGCATATGCAAATATTGGGGCGTACACCCGACTGTTACGTAACAGTCGGTGTTATGTTGAGATTCGCCTGTTCTTCAGAGGTCTTTTAAACAAATGAGACTTGTATAAGAAGGAGGAAACAATGGAGTTTGAGACTCACTGTATGTCATTTCCATGTACTGAACACTTGTTATTTAACTATGCCGAGGTAAATTCAATTTTTGAATCTAGGGCACCTTTAAGAATTAAGGTGAAGAAGAAAGTGTGAAACCATCAGAAACCCTTTAGTCTTCAGCGCCACCATTTTCCAGAACTTCAACCTACTTGGAGTCTCCAGGAGTGCAAAGTGTCAGGATCTCAAAGACTTTGATTTAGAGCTGCAACTAACGATTATTTTTTCTGTCGACTAATCTAACAATTATTATTATTATTTTTTTTTCGATTAGTCGACTAATCTAACGATTATTTTTAGAATTTCCAAAAAATACTTCAATGTGGTTGAAGTTTTTACAGTATACATCATGTTGAGTATGCTATCGGTAAGTGTAACAGCCATCTGAGGTGTGCAAACAGTGACATCCTTTTTATGAAAGAAATCTTGTCCACAGCTTTGATTCTTCCTGAGAAGAAAAAAACACACATTCTGCATAAGTATTTGAAATGTTTTAACTAATCATCTTGTAATGAATGTCATTTCAGTTCTACTTTCTGAGTATGAATTATCATATGCAGTAAAAGACAACAATACTCAAGTACTGTAAAAGGTTTTGCCACTAACTCGACTGACTGACTTCTCTCCTGTATGATTTCAGTCTCTTCAGACCTTACTGTACATGATTTATGAGCTTCTACAACTTTTGACCTCCTAACTGAACTCCTTTCCACAAATTGATCATAGAAATAAAAACAGTAAATAAAAATGGTAACACTTTACAATAAGGTCTCATTTAATAACATTAATGTATTAACCAACATCAACTAACGAGCAATATATTTGCTACAGTATTTATTAATCTTTGTTAATGTTAGTTAATAAAAATAGTCATTCATTGTTAGAAATCGCGTTTGAATGCACGATCGCGCATACTCTGTGGATAGGGAGCAGCGGCGACCGTTATCCAACTGAATTAAATGTTTTTTATTTAAATACAAAGCAAAACGACAGTGGAGGCGTAATGTAAACGTAGCGGTGGCATATTCTTTCCTAATCATCCTAACACTCTGTCATGGCAATATCACAAGACTACTTTTTGCCTCTGAGAAATCTCGTCACATTTTAATCTCGCGTCACACCCCTAGTGCTCGTGCATCGCAGTTGTGCTGCCATGGTACGCTATCTCGGTTTTGCAAAGGGAAGAAAGGACCATTTTATTTGGCCTCTGTTTAAAGTATTCCCATACTTTTGATAATCGTGGTCTAGGTTTTTGTGATAGAATAGAACTTTCTCCATTCCCAGGAGCAGAAGCCGCCATTACGCTAGATGAATGTAAACAATGTGACGCGTCGACGCATTTCACGCACGTCAACGTATTTTCGAAGTCGACGTAATCGATGACGTCGACACGTCGTTGCAGCACTACTTAGATTTGGTAAAGAATCCTAAAAAATGCCCCCCGTTTAAGAATCACATACAGAATTGTAGGACAATACAAGAAGACAGATTTTTTTATAGGCTTTATAGACAGATAGATTGAGAGTGACTTTTAAAGGACCAGCACCACAACCTCTTGTACCACTGTTTGAAGAATTTATCTTCCGGAATCTAGCTGTAAGGTGTTGGAGTTTATTTTTAGTCCATCTCTTATCCTGAAAAGTCCACCTTGCAAAGATAATGATCTTCCAAAACTTCCTGACAAAAAATAGAAGTGTGCATCAGTAGTTAAGTAATGACAATAAACTGTGGAATCTTGTTTCCGCCACTGAATAATAATAATAAAAAAGTTAGCCTAATTGCAACTTTTTATCTCACAAATCTAAATATTTTTCTTACAATTACGAGTTTACATAATTGTGATATAAGCTCTCAATTGCGAGGAAAAAAAAGTCAGAATTACGAGTTTATATCACGCTATTCTGACCTTTTTTCTCGCAATTATTTTTTCTGGCATTTGATGGTTTATATCTTGCGATTCTCATTTTCTTAGAATTGTGAGATATAAACTTGCAATTGTGAGAAAAAGTCAGAATTGTAAGTTTTTATCATGCAATTCTGACTTTAGATCTTGCAATTGCGAATATCAAGTCACAATTATGTAAATTTGCAATTGCGAGGAAAAAAAAAAGTCAGAATAGCGAGATGAAAAGTAAAAGTCGCTATTACTTTTTTTTTTTTTTACGAAAACAATTTTCCATAGTCATAATGTATAATTTAAGAGCTCATATTAAAAACTGATTTTATAGTTAAGTCATGGCAATAAACCTTTTAAAAACTTAGAGAGCAATATATTACTTTTGGTCGTAATCCCTGTCTTTTATTCCCATTGTTGTAAAATTGAAAATGTCTTGGAAAATGATTGCTGAAAAAGAGTGGGAACCCTGTCTCCTTTCTTTTTCCATGAGAAGGAAAAAGCACTGACCACTTCGAGTGACGAACGCAGCGCATCCGTCTTTCTGCCAGGAAGCCTGCAATCACACTGTTGAGCCAACGCCGGCTCCGTTCAATGCCGTATGCAGACCTAGCAGTCTGGCCTCGCTAGTTCTGTCGGGGCAGAATGGACGAAAAGAGAAGCCTGGTTCTGGGTAGCATCCTGAAGACTTCAGCCAGGTCCGTCTGCATTTCCTGAAGGAAATCCAGGCGGTTGCGGCCCTCCCAACATACGTTGTTTCCACCGAGGTGAATAATCAAGATGTCGGGAGCTGGAGCTTTGGCTCTGAGAGACCGCAGCACTGGAAGCAACTGCTCCCAGAGTCTGCCTACTTTGCCCTCCCAGGTTATACTGCAGCGAAGGCCAAGGCTCCTGGCGAGCCCCTGCTCACAGATGTGAGCATACAGCCTTTGAATAATTGAACTTCCAACAATCCAGACACGAGTTACTCTGTCATCCGCCATCTCGAAGAAGAGTGAGGGTGCTGTGATTTGGTGCCAGTATTTAGTATGAGCGCTGTGTTTCATTGTCAAAAGGTGGTGCTGTTGCGTATTCTACAGGCAGCGACCTCTTCAGAGCAGTTCACAATCAATGAATATCCCACATTATCAAACTGCCTTTTAACAAAGTACAAATATTTATCACAAGCCCTTTATGCAACAGACTTTATGCAATGAACTTCACATGAACAAACAGGAAAACAGGTCTCATTGTACCTGTTTGTCGGTGAAAGTGTTAAAGGATTAGTTCACATTAAATGAAAATTACCCCAAGATTTACTCACCCTCAAGCCATCCTAGGGGTATATGACTTTCTTTTTTCTGATGAACACAATCAGAGTTTTATTAATAAATATTCTGAAGCATCAAAGCTTTATAATGGCAGTGAACGGGACCAATGAGTATGAAGCTCAAGAAAGTGCATCCATCCATCATAAATGTGTACTCCACACAGCTCCGGGGGGTTAATAAAGGCCTTCTGAAGCGAAGCGAAGCATTTGTGTAAGAAAAATATCCATATTTAACAAGTTATAAAGTAAAATATCTAGCTTCTGCCAGACCGCCTTCCATATTCAATTTATGAAGAAAGTGTAAAACTCAGTTCAAAATGCTTACGCTATGTCCTACGCCTTCCCTATTCAAATTACGAAAAAAACTTAACTGATGCGACGTCAGGATATTTATTAATATAACTCTGATTGTGTTCATAAAGAAGAAAGTCATCTACACCTAGGATGGCTTGAGGGTGAGTAAAGCTTGGGCTAATTTTAAAGTGAACTAATCCTTTAACGGCTGACGACGATATCTATGGACTTTTAAGGTAATCAGCTAACCCATCTAGTTCTTTATATTGTTGGCATTTTATTCGATTTAAATATCTGAATATTAGTGAGAATAATAACAATTATTTAAAAAAAACTTTTATATATCAATCTGCATATAAGATCGACATTATGCTCATCTTTTCTTGCTCCTTTAAGGGGCCGTTTACATATTGCATATGTGACAGGTTGAGCTTTCTTTTATTCTTCTTTAATGGTGTACACTTCACCGTAGTGGGCGTGTCCCCTGAGCTGGAGCTGCGTTCTGTTATGGAACACACCTGTGCGGTGTAATCAGGGACGCATGTTAGTGGCTTTATAAAAAGCATGTCCAAGTATAGCGCTGTGATTTCCCTTGGTGTGTCGTGGGCAGAAAAGGTCTTGTGGCTTATTTCCTGTTGCTTTTCCCTGGGATGTGTGTGCGTGAGGTGGCAATCGAACGCAGGTAACAAGGTTACTGTAGTCTGAGTCCCGCTTGGGAGGTGCGGCCTGAGCGCTAGCTGCTGTTTGTAGCTGCTGTTTGTAGCTGCTGTTTGTAGCTGCTGTTTGTAACTGTTTGAAATACCTGTTAGAATGTACTTGTTTGATGAACTTGTTTGAGAGGCGTTTGATACACCTGCTTCTATATATTTTTATACCTGTTTGATATGTGTTTCCACTGGTTTTCATATAACCGTTCCATGTTCCCGTTTTTCATCGAGGATACAACTGGCTGTAGACGTCGCGGTCTTGCGCCGTTTATTTGAACTGTTTTTAAAGATTATTCTGCCCTAGTTATCTGTATGACCAGTTGGAACCAGTGTTGAAAGCTTTCGTCCTCCTTGCAAGTATATTAAACTAACCTGCTTTGTATTCTTCTCCTTCTGTGAAGCAGTTCGAGTTATTGTGCAATATTAATTGTGATTTATTTATTTTTTTGCATTTATTGTATTCTTTTTTTTTTTATTTCTTTTATTTTGTTGGTATCAGTAATGTTTGCCATGTGTTTATTTGTATTATTTGAGGAGCTGTAATATTGAGATTTAACGGAAGGGAGGAGAATTGTCTTTTCTTTTTTTGGGGGTTTGTTTTTGTATTTGTTTTCACTTATTTCTAATGATTGTGATGCACTGATTGCTGTGGTTTGTGTCCCTTCTGTGAAACTCATACTAGTTCCATAATAACTGAGTAAATAACTGGTCAACTGCTGAAGAGATTCTCATTTTACGAAGATTTTATAGTTGTTGATTTGTGAAATAAATTGATGTTATATTTGTAGAAAGTCACGTCTCTGTCTTTAATTCCTACCGAACCGGCAGGGTCCTTCATTTTATTGTAATTCCTTTTGGTTGAATTTCTTTTTTTTGGTATAACTATTTTATTCCTGGGTAGATTGCCTAGGTGGCGTAGTCGGGGTTGCCGTTACTTATAGCCAAAGGTTACAATTTGGCGTAGTCGGCAGGATTACGTTGGGGGTGTAAAGCAGAGACGTGACTTATTTTCGTGTGACTGATTTGTTTTGTTTGATTTTGAAACAGCAGCTAGCGCATTTAGTGTCTTTTTGTTTTTTTACTTTCCTCTCCCTGTTTTGTTTCTATACAGACTGTCATTATGGAGGATGAGATGCAGCAATTGCGAGACTTGGTGGCCCAACTTAAGGCTGATAACGAGCGCCTGCGTCAAGAACGATTCGAGGTTCAGGCAAGTCCTGGTGTTGCACCCTCTGAGTCTAATGATAGAGGGGTAGACGTGGGCCCAAGGTCTCCCTCCAATGGTAATTCAGTAGTGACAGAAAGGTTGATTTATGTCCCTAGGGAGAGGAAATGTCCTGTTTTTAGAGGCCGCACCGGAATTCCTTTGACTGATTGGTTAGAGGAAGTAAAGACTAGTATGCGTGTTCGCCACTTATCCATTATTGATAAAGCACACTTTTTGTATGATCATTTAGAAGGGGAAGCCAGGGAGGAAATAAAATTTAGGCCCAGGGAAGACCGGGAAGATCCAGAGAGGGTTATTCAAATACTTACTGAGCTGTATGGCTGCCCTGATTCATATATTGTTTTACAGGAGAATTTCTTTTCTCGACGACAACTAGAGGGAGAGACACTTCAGGAATTTTCACATGCCCTCCTTGGCTTAATGTCAAAAGTAATTAAAAATGCTCCCAATGGTATGCCCAATTCTGAGGTTCTTTTGCGGGACCAGTTTGTAGAGTACGTACTGGATTCCGCCCTTCGAAGGGAATTAAAACAGTTGGTACGCCGAAACCCTGGGGCTACTTTACTTGATGTTAGAGGGGAAGCTATTAGATGGGAACGGGAGGGCATGATGAGGTGTTCTAGGGACCGTAGTTTTTCAACTTCTTCTACCCATGGGCTGCAGTATGGGGTTTATGGGTCTGCACCAATGGCTACAGGCTCTGAATTAGCTGAGCTAAAAGAGATGCTTAAAAAGCAGCAAGAACAGCTTGATCAGTTAACACGTAATGTGTCTTCACTGCAGAATGTCCCAAGAAGTTTCCATCCTACTAGTACTGTTAATAGGGGTTCGGTTATCTGTAGGAAGTGCCAACAGCCTGGCCACTTTGCCCGTGAGTGTAGTTCATTGTCAAGGGTTAATCGATCTCCCTCACGTCCCTCCCAGCCAGTAGTACAAAGGTCCCAGTCCTCGGTTTCTTTTCAGGAAAACTAGAAACTTCTGTGCTATTGAGCCATAGTTCAGAAGGTTATGTGTTTGGCTCAGATGTGGTTTTTCCTGTTGTAGAAAATATGGCCCCCTTATTATCTCCATGCCCCCATGTGACTGTCAGCTTGGGTGGGGTGTTGGTTCCCTGTTTGTTAGACACTGGCTCAATGGTGTCAACTGTGACTGAAAGTTTTTTCTTGAAGAACGTTGAGCCTTGGGGTTTGGAAAAACTTCACTCTTGTCATTGGTTACAGCTTAAGGCTGCCAATGGTTTAGATATCCCGTATATAGGATATTTAGAGCTGGATGTCGAAGTCTTTGGTAAAGTGATTCCTAAACGTGGCGTGCTCATAGTTAAAGATCCTCCAGTTACTACTCAGGTCTCCGGTGTTCTGGGTATGAATGTTATCCGAGAATGTTATAACGAACTGTTTGGACAATATGGGTCAGCCCTTTTCGAAGCAGCTTTAGTACAGCATGCCCCTAATTCTTGGCAACAAGCCCTACAGAAATGCCATCAAGTTCAAGTAAGGGCCCCTTTAGATATTTCAGCTCGAGTTCGGGTTCGAGGAGGTAGGTGCATTCGTGTACCAGGCGGCACCATGAAGTTTATTCCCGCTACTTGTTCTCAGCAACATGCTGGGTTGACCGTCGCATTTGAGCCTTCTAGTGGTGGGTTGGCAGCTGGACTTCTGGCTTTCCCCGCCATTGTTAAGGTAGCTGATGGACAGGTTTATGTTCCAGTTATCAACGTAGGGGTAGTTGATGTTAACCTTTATGCACGAACTGTTCTGGGTACTATTAGTCCAGTAACTGTGGTGAGTTTACCCCCAGGTGTTGAAGACATCCCAGTGGGTGTGCAGGCCACCGTCTCCTCCCAGGTACTTACTGGTTCCCTGCAGGACAAGATAGATGCTGTTGATCTGTCTTCGTTAACTTCTGAAGAACAGTGTCAGGTTAGGGTGCTGCTGTCTAAATATTCTTCTGTGTTTTCAGAACACGATGGTGATTTGGGTTGTACCACTTTGATCACGCATGAAATTCCTTTGACTGATGAGGTTCCCGTTAAGCAGCGTTATAGACGCGTTCCTCCCTCGGAATATGAGGCCGTTAAGGCTCATATTAATCAGTTGCTGGAAACCCAAATTATAAGAGAAAGTAGCAGCCCCTACGCTTCTCCCATTGTCCTGGTAAAGAAAAAGGATGGTAGCCTGCGAATGTGTGTTGATTATCGTCAACTGAACAGTAAGACGAGAAAAGATTCATTTCCCTTACCACGAATCGAGGAGTCTCTGGATGCCCTTTCAGGTGCCAGGTGGTTCACTACAATGGACCTTGCTAGTGGCTATAATCAGGTCCCGGTGGCCGAGAAGGACAAGATGAAAACTGCCTTTTGTACACCCTTTGGGCTATATGAGTGGAATAGGATGGCGTTCGGCCTGTGTAATGCACCTAGTACGTTTCAGAGATTGATGGAACGCATGTTTGGGTCGCAACATTTTCAATCATTGCTGCTTTATCTTGATGATGTCATAGTGTTCTCTTCCACAGTGTCTGAGCACTTACAACGACTGGAGGTGGTCCTGAAACGTTTACAGCAAGAAGGCTTAAAGGCCAAACTGGAGAAGTGTTCGTTCTTCCGGCCTGAGGTGAGCTACTTGGGGCACTTGATTTCTGATCAGGGCGTGGCGACTGACCCAAGGAAAATTGAGGCAGTTGCTAATTGGCAGCCTCCTCAGCAGGTTTCAGAACTCCGGTCCTTTTTGGGCTTTGCAAGTTATTACAGGAGGTTTGTGGAGGGTTTTGCCAAGCTGGCCGCCCCACTTCATCGTTTAGTAGCTGACCTGACTGGGGCCAAGAGGAAAAGTACAGCCCGGTCTTGTAAGGAGGCCTGGACAGAGGAGTGTCAGCGGAGTTTTGATGCCCTGAAGCAGCGGTTGGTGAGTGCTCCCCTCTTGGCTTATGCTGACTTTTCATTGCCATTCATCTTAGAAGTGGATGCAAGTTACAGCGGATTGGGAGCAGTCCTGTCACAGGAACAGGAGGGCAGAGTTCGACCAGTAGCCTATGCAAGTCGGGGATTAAGACCTTCAGAGAGGAATATGTCCAATTATAGTTCCATGAAATTGGAATTCCTGGCCCTTAAATGGGCAATGACCGAGAAATTTCGTGAGTATTTACTTGGACATAAGTGTGTGGTATACACTGACAATAATCCCCTGAGTTACCTCAATACTGCTAAATTAGGTGCTTTAGAACAGAGGTGGGCTGCTCAACTTGCTGTTTTTGATTTCAGCATCAAGTATCGTTCTGGACGCAGTAATCGCAATGCTGATGCACTCTCCCGACAGCACCCTGCTGGTCCTATACTGGAACGTATGATTCCAGGAAGTTCTCTGCCTGAGCCCCTCCAACAAGTTGTTTCGATCAGACCTCAGGACGAATGTGTACAAGCATCTATCACCGCTTTCCCTGGTTACACTTCTACAGATTTGCGTGGGCTGCAGGAAGCAGATGTAGTGCTGGGGGAGTTTCTGAAGCTGTGGAGAAAGGGGAAATATCCTTCAAGTGAAGAGCGGCAGGGGTTGTGCACCGGTGCAGGTAGACTACTGAAACAGTGGAAACGGCTGAGGATGAAAGATGGCGTATTGTATCGCCAGTGCCACCATTCCCAGGGCGGTGAGGCCTTTCTTCAGCTCCTGCTCCCAGCATCTCTAAAGACTGTAGTGTTGCAGCAGCTTCATGATGAGCATGGTCATCAGGGAGTGGAACGCACAACAGAGCTGATCCGACGAAGATGTTTTTGGATGGGTATGTCTGATGATATTAAGCAATGGTGCCAACAATGTGAACGCTGTACTGTTGCCAAGGATGTCTTTCCTCGAGTCCAGACATATATGGGCCATTTGTTAGCTTCAAGACCTAACCAAATTCTGGCTATGGATTTTACATTGATTGAGCCATCACAGAATGGAATGGAGAATGTTCTTATCCTGACTGATGTGTTTTCCAAATACACCCAGGCGGTGCCAACTCGCGACCAGAGAGCATCTACAGTGGCGAAGGTGTTGGTTAATGAGTGGTTCTATAAGTTTGGCGTTCCAAGTCGCATCCACTCAGACCAGGGAAGGAACTTCGAAAGTATCCTTATTCGTCAGTTGTGTGAGCTGTATGGCATTGAACGGAGCCGAACCACTCCAGCCCATCCTATTGGAAATGGTCAATGTGAGCGCTTTAATCGCACCCTGCACAATTTACTGCGTACTCTACCGTCTGGTAAGAAGAAAAACTGGGCAGCATATCTCCCTCAAGTGGTTTTCTCCTATAATACTACCCCACACCAGTCTACAAACCAATCCCCATACTACTTAATGTTTGGGCAAGATCCACAATTGCCTGTTGACTTCCTCCTGGGCAGGATTGAGGCTCCAACTCAAGGTAGTGTTCATGACTGGATTTATGACCATCAGTCTAGACTTCAAGTGGCCTTTGATGGGGCTAGAAGTCACCTGAAGGCTGCAGCAGATGGGAGAAAAGAGCGACATGATCGGAGAGTACAGGATGAACCTCTTTGTCAAGGTCAGTTGGTGTATTTGCGGGACCTTTGTGTTAGAGGCCGGGCAAAGATTCAAGACTGTTGGAGCTCCGTGGTTTATAAAGTGCTGCGAGCCCCTACACCTGGTGGGTCTGTGTACACTATTGCCCCTGTTGATGATCTGGAAAAAGTTAGACACGTGCATCGTACCCTGTTAAGAGCTCAACCGTCTGGGCAGAATTTTGCAGAGCCTTTTAACTCCCCTTCGGAATTTGATCAAGCTTCAGTGGAATCTGGAGACCTATCGGATGATGATATGTGTTTGCTGGTGTCTTCAGAGCAAGAAATTTCCCTTCCAGTTATAGTACCAAGTGGTTGTCCACCTCCGCTGCCTCCTACTCATGCTTCATCTTTGCCCCACAGCCCTGAGGGCATTTCCATGTTATCTGGTAGTGTCCCTGTTCCCGACCCGCTTCTAAGCCATGATTTCTTGCCTAGTGACGTTTCAGTGGCCTCAGAGGGCATAGGTCCTACGGTAAGAGTACCGTTACGTCGGACTACACGAACAACTGCAGGCTACCATTCCAATGTCCATCACTTGCCAGAGACAGTGGGGGGTAGAGGGGGTATTGTGAACTCTCAGATAACTGTAACCAATAATGTTTCCACTCTTTTTAGGCCTTGGAGTTAACATCGTCGGGTCGACGAATTTAAAACCAGGGGGTAGAATGTGACAGGTTGAGCTTTCTTTTATTCTTCTTTAATGGTGTACACTTCACCGTAGTGGGCGTGTCCCCTGAGCTGGAGCTGCGTTCTGTTATGGAACACACCTGTGCGGTGTAATCAGGGACGCATGTTAGTGGCTTTATAAAAAGCATGTCCAAGTATAGCGCTGTGATTTCCCTTGGTGTGTCGTGGGCAGAAAAGGTCTTGTGGCTTATTTCCTGTTGCTTTTCCCTGGGATGTGTGTGCGTGAGGTGGCAATCGAACGCAGGTAACAAGGTTACTGTAGTCTGAGTCCCGCTTGGGAGGTGCGGCCTGAGCGCTAGCTGCTGTTTGTAGCTGCTGTTTGTAGCTGCTGTTTGTAGCTGCTGTTTGTAACTGTTTGAAATACCTGTTAGAATGTACTTGTTTGATGAACTTGTTTGAGAGGCGTTTGATACACCTGCTTCTATATATTTTTAAACCTGTTTGATATGTGTTTCCACTGGTTTTCATATAACCGTTCCATGTTCCCGTTTTTCATCGAGGATACAACTGGCTGTAGACGTCGCGGTCTTGCGCCGTTTATTTGAACTGTTTTTAAAGATTATTCTGCCCTAGTTATCTGTATGACCAGTTGGAACCAGTGTTGAAAGCTTTCGTCCTCCTTGCAAGTATATTAAACTAACCTGCTTTGTATTCTTCTCCTTCTGTGAAGCAGTTCCGAGTTATTGTGCAATATTAATTGTGATTTATTTATTTTTTTGCATTTATTGTATTCTTTTTTTTTTTATTTCTTTTATTTTGTTGGTATCAGTAATGTTTGCCATGTGTTTATTTGTATTATTTGAGGAGCTGTAATATTGAGATTTAACGGAAGGGAGGAGAATTGTCTTTTCTTTTTTTGGGGGTTTGTTTTTGTATTTGTTTTCACTTATTTCTAATGATTGTGATGCACTGATTGCTGTGGTTTGTGTCCCTTCTGTGAAACTCATACTAGTTCCATAATAACTGAGTAAATAACTGGTCAACTGCTGAAGAGATTCTCATTTTACGAAGATTTTATAGTTGTTGATTTGTGAAATAAATTGATGTTATATTTGTAGAAAGTCACGTCTCTGTCTTTAATTCCTACCGAACCGGCAGGGTCCTTCATTTTATTGTAATTCCTTTTGGTTGAATTTCTTTTTTTTGGTATAACTATTTTATTCCTGGGTAGATTGCCTAGGTGGCGTAGTCGGGGTTGCCGTTACTTATAGCCAAAGGTTACACATATAAAAACGCGTCCCTTTCTCCTCCTTTCCACAAGCGATTGCGCTCCCGTGGCATCTGTCATTGCTATGCAACACTGAACTGCACTCTCCACGATGAGGAGGAAGTATTAGCTAAGGATTAATGATTTCTAGCACTTGCATTAGCTCTACTAGATATATTGATGGAGATGAGAAATAAAAAACCACCCTGTGCAGCTATGATCAACTGTTCGGCTGAGCTTTCAGTTTTGTTAAGGAAAGGCAGAAGCTGATCGGTTGGTTCTTGTCACATGACCTGCGGTGCGCTTACGGCATTCTGAAAAGTTGAGAATTTTTGCACTTGGAAAATGCACCGCATGCGCGTCGCGACCACGTCGCTTCCATTATGAGCGCGTCTGCCGCACGGCTACATCTGAAAATATAGCTGCAAGCAGCAATTCGGGGCCAAGCCCCAGAAGGGGCAGTAGCGCAATACGGAGCAGGAAGAGCAAAAACAGCAGAAATTGAATGTACATGCAAAACAGCTGGTTCAGAAGGACAGGTGGAAATGAAATGAAAATCAATAGAAGTTCAGAGAATGAACAGGGAATGAACTAAAAACACTTGTATCTCATTCAAGAGGAATAAAGATTAGTACAATGCTTATTTGGATAAAAAAGGTATCAAAATGACTCATTACACACAATTGTATAAAGGAACCCCACACGGGATTCGAACCCACGACCTCCGAGTCCAGTGTTCATTTCTCATCTCATTGCACCACTGTGCAGGTGAATGTTGGCACACCTGCCGAAGTTCATTAGTTCATGTGAAAATGAACTCAAAATGAAGAATTTTTATAAAACTGCACTGAATGTTATATTTAATAACTACTTTAGATCATTCTGCAGCTCATCATGCTGTAGCGCAATACAGAGCAGGAAGAGGAAAAACAGCAGAAAATGAACAAACATGAAACAGCTGGTTCAGAATTACGGGCGAAAATGAACTCAGAATGTACATAAGCTTAGATGAAAATGAACACAGCATGAAACAAAAAGCATTTATTTCTAATCCAAGAGGCAGTAAAGGAATCAAAACACACTATTTCATAAAACCGCTCCACCTGGGATTCGAACCCACTATCTTGGGGTGCAGAGCTCATCAGGTAACTGGCTTTACACATTGAGCTACTTGAGGATGCACATTCAACAATCTGTGGAAGAGAACTTTTAGTGTAAGAAAGAATTTACAAAAAAGCATTACTTATCATGCTAACCATATTAGCATGCTAAGCTAACTTAATGCTAATGAAGCTCATGGTTAACTTGATAGCTGAAGAGCCACATTAAAGAGAATGACAACTGGTTAGCATGCTAAGCAATTAGCATGCTAAGCTAACTAGCATAAGACAACAAACACAAGCAAGGTCACATTCAGAGATGAATATCTTGGGAATGGTAGCGAATATCAAAAATCCGTTCAGTCATTTCTGTGCGGCTCGGTCCAAAGATCACCTGAGCTGATTTTGGACAAAATTGGACAAAAATTGTAGGAGGAGTAGTGAACAAATGGAATACTGTACTTTTCAAAATGGCCACTACTGTACTGGGTGGAGTCTTAATGTAAGATATTGAATGTGATCAGTATGAAGAGAGGAATCAGTTGTATTGACATTCATTTTTCTGGAACAAAGGGTTCAAAAGTTATAACCTTTACAAAAGTGAATATTTGAACTGGTGGTGGCGCTATAGACTTAGTCCTAGATACTCCAAAGTTGGTCAAATTACTTTTAATTACTATCACTACAAGCATGCCAAATTTGATAATTTTCCTTCTTATGGTTCATTGATTACCATACAGGGGGAAGAAGAATAACTACGAATTTGGACATAAAGGAATTGCATGTGATAGCTTCAGATTAGACCAGTTTTAGGCAGAATGCCTAGAACAGACACAAGTTCTGCATCTTTTCCTGCCACAGTACCTCATGCGGGCTGGGCATGTGTCACACTGAGTTTCGAACCCACGATGCAGAGCATTCGGGATCCGTGGCGTAACACATTGAGCTAATCAGCCATGCAAGTTCATCAGTATGCTAAGCAGAGGTTTCAGTGTGAGAAAGAGTTCACAAAAAAAAAAGCTTCATAGCATGTTAACCATATTAGTATGCAAAGTTATTTAATGCCAACTAAGTTTTGGTTAACCTGTTGACTGAAGACCACATTAGAAGGAATAGCAATAGTTTAGCATGCTAAGCAATTACTGTGCTAAGCTAACTAGCATAAGACAACAAACACAAGCAAGGTCACATTCAGAGATGAATATCTCGGAAATGGTAGTGAATATCAAAAATCTGTTCAGTCATTTCTGTGCGGCTCGGTCCAAAGATCATCTGAGCTGATTTTGGACAAAATTGACCAAAATTTGTAGGAGGAGTAGCGAAAAAACTGTTTTTCATTTACTTCAATATGGCAGACAGGTACATTTAAGGAAAATGACAAATGATACATTGTCGGAATCGGCATAAGCCAGGGAATAAAATGACATGAAGCATACACATTTTGGAAAGTGTTTTCAAAAGTTATAAGCGTTTTTGAAATAATCATTACATCTGTGGAACAGTAGGTGGCGCTGTGCTGAAACTTCTCAGGTACCTTCACGACCTTCTAAAGGTCATACATACCAATTTTTGTGAAGATATGTCAAATTGTTTAAAAGATATCGCAATTTATGACAAAATTCAAAATGGCGGACACGTGATTCATCCAATATTGACAGAATCGGTATCGTCGGATTCGGCATGATCCAAGGAATCCATAGACACCAAGATCTTGATTTTCTGACAAACTGTTCAAAAGTTATTGGCCAAAATAGCCATTTTTCATATCTCATGACCTGTAGGTGGCGCTGTTCCCAAGTTTGGCATAGACCCTCAGACCATGGTTCTGATGAAGGGTACCAATTTTTGTTTCGATTGCTCAAAGTTTGGCCGAGATACAGCCTCTATACTAATTTTGGGTCGACCTCGTTAACTTCGTGACATCATAACCTTTGAACAAAGATGAATAAAAAAAATCTGTTCAGTCATTTCTGTGCGGCTCAGTCCAAAGATAATCTGATCAAAGATTGGACAAAATTGGACAAATACTGTACTTTTCAAAATGGCCGCTACTGTAATGGGTGGAGACTTAATGTAAGAAGTTGAATAGCATCAGCATGAAGAGACGAATCAGATGAACTAAATGTAATTTTTCTATGACAAACAGTTCAAATGTTAAAACCGTTAGAATGTTGAAATTTTGAACTGGTGGTGGCGCTATAGAGTTGGTTCTAGAGACTCCAAATTTGGTCCAATCACTATTCATGAGCATCTCTACAACTGTGCCAAATTTCATCATTTTCTCATGTTCCGTTGATAGGGCTGCCATAGACTCCCATTCGGGAGGAAGAATAATAATAATAAAAGGGAAAACGTACAATTACAATAGGGGCTACAGCCCCTTCGGGGCTTGGCCCCTAATAACTGTCTTGCGCATGGAAAAAACGTGATATGTGAACGGGCCCTGAAGGTATCTAGAGTAAAACGGCTCTATATTTAACACAGCACATACAAAAGACCTGAACCGTAAGTGATGCAACCTGTTTTACAGAATACAGAAGTTTGTAGCGCGAAGAGCATAGCTCCCATTTTGACAAAACTTAATTTGTGTTAGAAAGCTAAAAAACTTGATGACATATTTAAATGAACCGAATTTACAACATTTAGTACATCATATAGTTTGCAAGGCATGAAAACAGTATCTTGGCACCAATGTTCCCTCTAAGCTGCGCGCGTGGGCGGCCGCGCACTTCTGAAGCCGCGGCCGCGCAGAAGAAATAATTGCCGCGCAGAGAACAGACATGAAAATGATTGTAGTAGTTTAAATGAGAAATAATTGCAGTGCTCTGGACAACCGCTATAGAGTTATTGTCGCTATAGAGTTGGAACCGGTGAATGCGGTTTACAGGTTTCATAGAAAGAGAACGATGTGAGCGTGTGTGAGCTGGCCTGAGCCAAATCAGTCGCGGTAAGAATACTGTCATGTTTGCGGACTAAATACATCAACACGAGAGGCAACGCGAAACGAAAAGAAATGTGAAATAAAACGTCATGTTTTAATGAAAAGTGGTGGAAATAACGGATGAATGGCAGAGAATGCTAACAAAACTCTGAGACATTTACAGTCACACACCCACCACAGGTGTAGCTTGCGAACTCAAAATACATCAGTTATATACCTCAGTTTAAATAGATTTTTGTGTGTGGTGGTGTGGGTTTCAGGGATGTTTAGATAACTATAAACGAGTTCACTTTTCTTAAAAATATTTAGCTATATATATTTAAATGCTTGTTTGTTTTCACTATATAATATATTAAAACAAATGGAAGCATTTAAAATGATATAATACTGTATATCCATTTAAATACTTAAATATTATATTATATTTTATTATATTATAATGTAAGCCTAATAAAAAATTGATCTCACAAGGGAATTGTTTAGGGCTCCTGGTATATAAAATCTGGGAAATTCATAAGCAATAAACATGTAATTTTGATGGTTTAACACTGTCTGTTGCTAATAATTGACTGTACAAAACACATTATGGTTGTCCCAAACCATCATTGTAACTGCTCATATTATATTATTATAAAGAATTGAACTGTCCTGCAGGAGGACAGAAATAATTTTTTAATAGAATTTCTTGGTAAAGACTGGTACAGTTAATACAGCAATGTGAAAAAATCTCAAGTAACCTAAAATGTGCTTAATTTAGTGACTGAACTGCTTAATTTCAAACATATTATTTAATAAATCACTAAGTTACATCAAGGTTCAAATAAAATAGAAACGGCATATTAAAGTTAAATGTTACAGTTGCATGATAAAACCATTTTTGTGTGTATTTACGTTCATTGTACAGGTCTGATATAAAGTATGTTTTTGCTCAGGTGGCCAAAATGTGCACTCAACAGAGAAAAGTTTTGCTCAGCGAGAAAAAAAATTAGAGGGAACATTGCTTGGCACTAGAGTCAAGTAACCGAAACACCTGGCAGTTGGCCATTGGGCCATCCTTATTGTTAAACCAAGATTAAGTGTTTCTTTTATTACTATTACAACAATGTCAGTAAATGTTTCATTCCCCAATCATAAAATGATTCAGTTTTATACACAAGACTCAGTTCTTCAATATTATCCTCAGTACCAGCTGCAGAAAATGTCAGTACTGCATCCACACACATTCCTTACTGTGAGACCTCTATCAGATTGGCTAAATGTCAAACCACAGTATTGTGTGCGAAACCACGAGTGGTAACATCCCAACAACATGGTGAGGAGAGACCAAGGCATTGCAGCACAACACAGTTATGTAACCAGGAGATCTGTTTGCCCAATAAGGCTATGAATCCTCATCACTGTTTATGAATGAAAAATAAATTGATAGCTAACCTCTGCATAAGTCATAATGACATTTTGCTGGGGAATACTTTATGATATAGTCAGTTTCCTTACTAACAGCCATTAACAATCATCATATCAACCATCCTTATGTTTTTCCTTAACAACAATCAGTATGGAGAGCTACAGTGATGGCACATTTTTGTAGGCCAAACAAGAAGTTAGCATCACCCTCGACAAAAAGCCAGAAGGATTTTTTTGGATTATTGCAGAAAATAAGTTCTGTGAAACAACAAAAAATTATGATACGTACACATTCTGTTCATCATGATAATCTTCACAAATTAACACAACTTTTATGAATATTGAAGCCTAGATACAATCGGCAGGAATAAAAAGCTAAACGTAGGCTTTAAATGAACTACACCACAGTCACATGACTTCAACATCACCATCACCACCATTAAGCTTCTGAAAACTCTTTCGAGCATGATTTAAAAACTATGAGTTAGAATGGTTTGCAAGAGCACAATAATAAACACAACAGGGCTGTGATGATGTTTAATGTCTCTGACATCCTCCGTAGCTCCAATTTAGCCACTAGATAGCAGCTGCTTTTTTTCAAGGCAAGTAAAAGCTTTAATAAAATTACAAGGGGGGTATAACTGATGTATTTTGCCATAGAATAAAACGTGAAAATGTCTTTAGCTGGTGTTAACCAAAGACCTTATTTCAAGCATTTGAGCAAGCATTCAAGCAACCAGAATTCCATTTAAAAAACCCTGTCTTCATGGCAATAGTGCTATAAAATGTTAAGTCGTTTTTGGGATTTGGCCAACAAAAATACACCATCCCTGCAACACTCTGTTAAAGCACTGTAAGTGTTCAGAATATTCATGAAGGAACCCACACTTGCACTCACCTGCTCATGATATTCAATCCCCATACTCAAGGTGTTGATAAGGATGGCGATCATAATTCCTCGATTAAAGTATTTGCTATCCACTATGTGTGTCAGTCGGTCTCGGAAGTCCTCCCAGTACTGAGCAAGGCGGTTACGCTCCTCCAGTATTTCATGATGGGGTGCATGGCTGGGTTTGAACTCTGCTCCATGGGAGAACTCATACACCACGTCTCCTTCTAAACTGGAGTAGTCTGAATCATCGAGCTCCAGATCCAAGTTCTCCAGGGCCCTTGTGCAATACGGGCAACTCAGGAGCTCAAGTAGCAACTGACTGGGCACCACACCAGCTATCTGCAACAGCACACGACTGTGGCCTACATGGGGGAAAAACACAGTCGGTCAACAGTTACTGCGTTTCATGCATTTCAATGCATTAAGGAAACACAACTGAACTATTTCATTTGCTAATTAGGAAGCTAACATGCATGTTATGTACGAGGGTCATATCTTACTTTTTTATTTTTAATTAAAATGTTAATTAAGAGTTTTCTCATAAACATTATTTATCATACAAAGTAACACCATAACATAATTCTTTTTTTTATAAGTGACATTCCCGAACACTGATGGCTGATTTGTCTGTTGCTGTTGTGCATTACTTCCTTTTGGATTGAGGACATTTTTCAGGAGGAACATGACCTTTAAGTATCTAGTGTATATCTCAAACATCAATAAATCTCACAATCAACCTAACATTTATTGTGAGGTCGCTTATTTGAATGATTACACATATCTGGATCTAGTTTGCTCCACTTTACCAGTCAAACCCCCCCCCAAAAAACAGTTACTTCAACTAATTAGCCTATTAGTTTACTATTCTAGCCGCAATCAAGGCAGTGCTCTATGTATTGTTTAAATGCTTTGCCCTCTCTTGGTCTTGTGAACTAAATAAAATAAATTAAAATGAATCTGTCTAATCAGAGTATGTGACTGTACTCTTATGTGTTTCCTGAGGACGTAATCATTCACGGTTGCCCACTTTAGCCTGTGGTAATGAATTGAAGTGGAGGTGACTCAAGCAGCAGTCAAAAATTACTGCTGGCAGAGGCAGTGAATTTGAAGTAAACATGCAGTACATATTCCTGTTGACAGAAATCCACAAATAGTAATTCTGCAACAGACTGATATAGAAATGAAAACTGGCTTGGCCATGAAAGAGATGCCTTGGTTATCTGGGGCTGAACAAACAATATAATGCAAAACCAAGTGTACGAAATTCTACTCATTCATTCCAAACATACATAGTACTGGGACAAATGTACTGCTCCTGCAGTGAATTTGTCACAGAAACTTGTTTAAGTGTTATACATTTAAAGGAACAATTGACCAAAAATGAAAAATTCTGTCTAAATTCCATGTCTTTTGAAGGAACGGCATAATTTAAAGGGATATTTC
Source organism: Ancherythroculter nigrocauda (assembly GCA_036281575.1). Classification (NCBI taxonomy): domain Eukaryota; kingdom Metazoa; phylum Chordata; class Actinopteri; order Cypriniformes; family Xenocyprididae; genus Ancherythroculter; species Ancherythroculter nigrocauda. Next base: position 153,568 of record VTFQ01000364.1, read on the forward strand.
ACTCTAAAATGAAAATTCTGTCATCATTTACTCACCATCATGCCATTCTAAATGACATGAGGGTGACATAATGATGGCAGAAAGTCCATTTTTGGTGATCCCTCAAAGTCATTATTGAATGAAAATCTGAATCTCTGCATTTTAAAATTTGTCACATCACAATTGTTTACAAAACAGAGAAGAACTACTGCATTTCTATCCAAATCTTTCATTTTCTAAACATTTGCCTGAAGGAGTGTAACTTCTGATATTCTTTCTTGGAGTAATACTGTAGTAAGAAACTTGTCAACTCCTCATTGTTCCATGCCCAGCATCTCGCCTCTTATTCTGTTTCAGACAGTCAAAACCCAACCTTCAATGTAAACTTTGACTTACATTAAACTCCATCACCTCTGCCTATAGTGCATAAACTTATTTGTGAATTTTGACGTTATGCATTTACATTCAAGTTTTCTTGAGTGCAAATTAAAAATGTGAACTTAAATACAAAGTTCAGTCATGATACTCTAACCGAGCGCTGATTGGTTCTTTCTACGCCATGGCATCAGCCAATCAGAAGTAATTCCATATCCACGCAACCATATATATCATACCCATGTGTACTTCATACCCCATGCCAATAAATGCTGGTTGAATTTAATCCACTCCGAGAGTTGTCATGATTGAAATAGTTTTAGTGACATTTCTAATCACTGATGTCTTATTCCCGGAAGCTGACGCTGACGAACTAGTGGCAACGAAAGCAGACTGCGGAGTTGGCTCACGTCAGCAGCGTCTGTGTCCAAAGTTGCCCTGATACACCAAACTGACGACACCCGACGGCCAAGTAGCACGTCCGTTCTGGGCCTGCGTAAGAAGAAATGCCTTTCTGTACCAGCAGGTGGCAGTAGCTGAACAGCCAATCAGAATGATCAGATGGCCCGACTGACCGACGAGCTCCGACGCCGATTCAACATGTCGAATAGGCCGAAAAAAGCAGACGAGAACCAACTTCAGCCAACGGCGCAGAACACACTGACAAAACTTAGTTGGCCGACAAATAAAAACTGCCCGAAGGCTGACCGTCAGCTTGGTGTGTTCCGGGCTTTACAGACATAACTGAATATGTAAATAATTTTGGTTTGGAAAAAAAATAGATGTTGAGAGAATTTTTATATTTGGGTGAACTCTGGTGTTCGCCCTTGCGGGGCCTCGTGAAAGTCACCTTGATAAATGCAGTGCACTGAGTGAGTCCTGGAAGAAAGATTGTGCATGCCAGTTGGCTGAGAGCACACGGTCAGTTGCGGCCCCGTTGTGATAGTCCTCATTTCAAGAGCCACGCCGGGTCCCGTAGAGGCCACAGGACTGGGGCTGCCATTGCTGAGGTGACAGTGCTGTTGTTGGTGCTGTTGGATGAGGTTGTGGAAGGAACCGACCAAGTGTCCGCCACCCCTGTGCCTGCAGTGACCGTTGGCCCCACCACCACTGCTGCCTCCTCCCCCACTCAGAACGCTGTTGGGGTTCACCTTCTTTCTGCGCTTGCTCTGCCTGCCACTGTAGATGCGAGAAGCGCAATGCTTCACGTTGCGGTACAGGGAGCTGATGTAACTGAGCATCTCCTCGTAGCAGCTCCCCGGCTCAGAGTAGCTGGCAAGGGTGCAGTCGTTGGAGAGGTAACATGCTTGCTGCTCCTGCATCCGCTGGTTCTTACGCTGTTTTGTTTCTGAGAACTGGGTTGCTATTACAACCAGGCACAGGTTGATCATGAAGAAGGAACCCACCTGAGAGAAACAAAAGTCACTTTAGTTTACCATCATGAACATGAGAAGTCTCTTCAGTGCCTGTTTAATGCCTGTTTTACACCTCACATGTAGATGGCGTACAAACAGTACACTACAGTTCAAAATTTTGGGGTTACCAGGATTTTTTTAAAAGAAGTCTCTGCATTTATTTGATCAAAAATACATTAATCCTGTGAAATATTATTACGTGAAATTGAAATATTTTTTTATGAATTAATTTATTAATTATTTAATCATTTAATTAATCAATTAATAATATTTTTTAATATATTTTAAAATGTAACTATTCCTGTGATGACAAACTGAATTCTCAGCATCATTACTCCAGTCTTCAGTGTCACATGATCCTTCAGAAATCATTCTGATATGCTGATTTGATTCTCAAGAAACATTTCTAATTATCACTGTTGGTATGGATGTGTATGTCTTGGCATCCATTTAATCCAGGATTCTGCTCAATTCACACTCAGGAACTGAACTGTAATTTTAAAGTCATTCTGAATTTGAATTTAAACTTAGGACTTTGAATTCTAAATAAGGTGACACATAGGAAGCTTTTATAGGAAACGGATGTATCTATTTGCAATGTCACCTGTAGAAATTTGTATATACTACTTTTTTTATCAAATGTATGGACCAGGGTTGAGGAACATTTCATTTCCTGAAATACCTGCTGTTACAGTAATGCTGCTGCTCTGCTTGCGCTCTACTCATGTACACGGTGTGAAACAGGCTGAAAATATTAAATACTTTCAATTTGAGTATACTTACTATAGTAAGCAATATAAAATATATAAAATTGTAAAAGGAGTGGGCATCCATAACGTAATACATGATGTCCACCTATCCTTCCAAAGTAATAACCTGCAAAAAAACAAAAGAGAAATTAAGAAGAAATGCTGTGAGATGAAAGACTTAATTGATCGTTATCTTGAGCTTGGCCCAGCAGAATAGCAGTCTCATGTGCCTGGCTCACATTTCCAGCTGTGCAGATGGCTGGTGGCTCAAACACTGAGTTTTGAGAGTTCGTCTGGGGAATTGAAAGCCTGCAAGTTTAATGTTTTTTGTTTGTTTGTTTGTCTTTTTGCAGGTTTTTGAAAATAACAAATGAGTTCAAACACATTAAAATGTAGAGCACTGTTAATGCACCTTGACCTAAGCTAAAGTTATACAATAAATATACAATAAATTACCTCAGTTTAGACACTCAGATGAAGACATCTCTAATTTTTGTCTTGAACACAAAGTAGAAAGGACAAAAAATATAGCATGTCACAGAGTGATGCCAGAGGTCTGATTGTTAGTTTGATTGCAGTAAAAGTAGAAGTGCAGGGTTACATCTGTTATTGAGTCATTTGTTTTGGAAGCTCTGCGCCTGCAGCACTACATTTCATTCCCATCCAGCTGTATCATTTAGCATTAGACCTAATGTTTGAAACCCTGTTTTTCTCATTCTTTCTGTGCTGTCTACTGGATTCATTTTCTTGTTCTGGAAAGACATTTAATGGATGTCAGAATAAAAAATACTTTTTACTTGGATTGTTTACAGCTGGTCACAGCACTAATATCCTTGAATATTTCCTTATGTGGGTGTTTCTTTGAATATTGGCACTTGAAGAATTGTATAAAATAATATAAACACTCTCACTAGTGATCCACTAACTAACTAGCATTCTCTGATGGAATTAGTTCATGGAAATGTCAATTTTAACTTTTTTTTTTTTTTTTTTTTTAGAATAAAACTGTCAGCTTGTGTCAAAATAAATAAAGTTTTATAGATAGCATTTTATGCATTCGAAATATACACAATTAACTAATATTTTCAAACTTTAAGCATAATTTAGTAAAATATCTGACAAATTACAAATATCTGAAAAATGCCATGAATAAAAAAAATATATATTTTAGGAACAACTTTAAAACAAATATACCTAAAATGTATTTAAATAGGAACAGAAAAATAAATGGCATGGTATTTTTAAGTTAAATTTTACAGTAACCTTATATAAGGTTTATCTGGACATAAAAGTGCTAATAGGTATATATAAAAAACAACCTTGTTTTAGAATAACCTGCTCCCAGAGGTGTCATCTTATGAGCACAATCCAGGCCCTATTATGTTGACACAGGTGAAAACCCTTCAGGCCCTCTTTTATAATTGCACACCCTGTACTGTCATAGCCTGGCCAAAAGGGACACCACATGACTGACCCATTTGTAATGATCGGACAAAAGAGACCGACATTCATTTCCACAGACTATAGCACAGGTCTCATTGAATGTCCATACAGTGGGACTTATGCACCTCTCCACCATATTAAATACTAGTGGTCTGTGCCATCAATTCATCTGTGGTGATTCAACTCTGCTGATGAGGATGGATTGAAAGTACTGATGAGTTAATATGCAGCGAGACACTTTTTCAATTCTTATTTATTTCCACAGGCTGCGATACAAGATATCACTTTCCCCATTGAAAAATCTCATCACTTTGCAGAGTTCCTTCTGAGAAAGGGCAGAAATTACTAAAACGGACTTTTTTTTTTTCAGTGGAGATTCAATTATTTGGTGTGGTTGGAGCGTGCTTAACAAGACTTTGTCCTTTCAAGAAGAAAACTGAGCAATAAAAAGTTGTAAAAAGCCTCATCTATCTTTGGAGTAACTAGGGCCTTTGACTTCATGGAAAAGAACAATGATGCTTACAAATGCATTTCCATTCCCACAGTGTCCAACAAAAAGACCATCAGTCATGTAGAAAATCAAGAGGAACGTACCTGGAATATCGCAATCCAGGCATATCCAATATTATCAAAGTTCACCGCCCTTTTGTGCGGGTTGAGCTCCCTGGCCTTACACACATTGTAATACTGGTTCCAGTTAATACAGCTGCTGTTGCTGGTCCCATCCAGGCCAGAGTAGGCATGTCCCGGTGGAGATGCATTTAAAGTGCACTCAACACCATACTTGAGGGGGAGCACCTCACTGCAGCACAGCATGAAGGGGTTATCCTCACCGTCTTCCTTCATGTAGTACGGACTCATGAACGACAGATTGTAAAGGCTGTGGAAACACAAATGAAAAACAAATCGAAATGTATCAACAGACTGTAACTGAAACATTGTATCATTGTAAGTCATTTACATGAGAGGACCCCTGCAGAACCTCATGACTGTGTGCCAACGTCAATAAGTCTCTTAAAATATCAGGTAATTTGACCTTTTTATGACAAGGCAAGGTTGGTTTAGGTTTTAAAATGTCATGTGGTGCGTTAAAAAAAACAAAACAAAAAAAACCTTTTACCTTGACAAAACATATTTAAAAAAATTGATCAAGCTGTTGACACTTATACATATTCAAGGCGTGAGGACAATATGTTATTAGTTAAACCACATGACACTTAAGGTAGCAGCCGATCATGTAACCGGCTTGGAGATTTCAGAAAAAAAATCAAACAAGATGGTGGTCTCAGAAGAAAAGGACCGTGAACTTATATCTTTTTACACCGGTAAGTTGTTATGTGTCAATCCAAAACAGGGAATTTACCTCATTTAATGCTTAAAATAGCAACAGATGTCCAATTTAATGTCCTTAGGCTGTAATTAATTAATTTTTAGTTAAATGCTAAAAAGATTTGCTCGATGTAACGTCTGCAGTGGCGTAGGCCGTAGGGATTGTGGCACTTAACTTTCGATGCGATCGACCCAGGTTCAAAACTGCCTTTTGCCAAACTCGCTCTTCTCCCATTTCCCATCACAAATCAGAATGGAAAGGCATTTTTATTTAATAAAATTTAAGAAAACATTTAAAAAGTGGAATTAAAATGCCTAACAAGTGTTAAACTGTAAAGTATTTATTGGGTTGGCAATAGATTTGCTCCTCTCTGATTGGTTGCTGCCAACTGTCCATTGCCCTAATTAGTTGCCTTGTGTCTCACCAGGTTGCCTGTTGACAGCAACATTGCTCAAAAGTTGCTCCATTTATCATCATATCGTCATTAAATTTAAAATTTAACATCAGCTACGACTCATTAGATAAGTGTCTCTCTACGAGCAATGAAGCTGTGAGTTGAATTACTTCAGAAACAACTAAAATTTTATTTATTATTTATTACTATTTATTATTATTGTATTTCTGATCAAATAAATGCAGCTTTGGTGAACATAAATCTTCTTTCAGAAACTATCATTTTAATGACCATCTCCACAGCAAAGAAGGCGAAGATGCAGTCATCAAATACCTGTGGACAAAAAACCACATTCATTTCTATCACATAGAAGGACAGACATTTTACGTACTGTAGGAGGCAGAAAAAGAGATGGGGGAAAACAATTATATTTCAATATCAATTTTTCTCCCATCTATTTTTTTTACCCATGACCATGTCCCTTTAGAGGCTCTGTACAGGCAAAGAACTACAAAAGTGCCTATATAAATTTGGGCACCATTTGAGCGTTTTACAAGTAGAGAGTGAGAAGATCAGCTACGATTCATGTTGTGTAGTATTTTCAGCTTTGGCCGACCCAATCTCCTAAATCCTGCTGATGCTGATGTCAGGCTCTTCTGGACATAAAAATTTCCCACAGTACCATATACGTACACAACCCAGCTCACTGGTGGGAGCGTGGGCAGGATTTCAGAGAATTACAAAACTAAAGGAGCAAAATGCTTCAGTCTCTGATATCTGGCAAAGGTTCCAGTGACCCCTAAACCTGCGTGTGCCACAAAACATGGGCTAAACGCCAACTCCATAGTGGGACAGTCCTAAAAACAGACATTGGACACAAAAACAATAAAACAAACAAATAAAATAAAGGGTAACGAATCATTTTAAGACTAATGGAAACAAAAACGAAAAAATTAATTTTGATGTATAGTGGCCCCCCAAATTATTGTAGACATATAATCCACACCAGTGTTATTTTAGTAATCATACTAAAGTATCATATTGTAGTTTTTATTAATATAATATAATATAATATGTTTTTTTAATGTGTATATAGTTTTTGATCATTTTATAGTAAATGTTGGATTGCTCTTAGAGGTAACCTGACGTTTTTCAAGATGGCGCCGTGTGTGGCACGCCGTCTGCTGCTCTCCTTGTCGTCCGTAGTTTTTATGTTTTTATGTGTGTCTCTCTTAACCACGAGCTGTGAAATGGTGTTGGTTTACGATCGCCAAACACTGATGGACATTCGAGCGGCTGTTGAAAATGCCAGGTGTGACATTTGTTTATCACGAACTTCTCTGCCTACTCATTCATATCTCCCTGTACCATTGCTGGCGCTTGGCTGACCTACCTTGGAAAAGGAAGCGTCGGAGGAAACGTGGAAAGCGGAGCGGAGTGGCTGTTCGGCTGAGATCCTTTGCATGGACGTCGTCTCCGTTGTCCGATAGGCCTGGTTTGGCCTCTGAACGCGGCGCTCGCTGGAATCGGCTTGATGCTTCGCATCGATGGCTTCGACCTATTGTACCCAGCGCTCTCTCCATCATATCTTCACGCCGCCCTTCTCCCCGTGTTCTCCCCGGTGGTGTGAACACCTTTAATCTTCGACCGTTGTGTCAAACAAAGCAGCTTCAGGGAGATTCGCCGCTGTATAAGATGGCTTTGATCAACGCGCGCTCTCTGGTAAACAAAACTTTTTTATTAAATGACTTTTTTACTTCACATGCCTTGGACATACTATGTATTACGGAAACCTGGATTAAACCTGGAGACTTGAGTCCTTTCACTGAGCTGGTGCCACAGGGCTGTAAATTTTTAAATTCCCCTCGGTTATCCGGTCGTGGTGGGGGATTGGCAACAGTGTTTAAAGACTCGCTCCTCTGTCGTTGTTTGTCAACTGGGACTCGTAGTACTTTTGAAGTTCAGTTGTTTCTGCTCTCCTTGGATAACCCAGTGGTTTTTGCAATTATATATCGGCCACCGCATGTACACAAGGATTTTCTCGATGAATTCGCTGAATTTTTGGGGGAAATTGTCACTAATCATGATAGAATCTTGATGTTAGGGGATTTTAACATTCACGTCTGCTGTGACTCCAAGCCACTTTCTAAAGACTTTCTTAACCTACTTGACAGTTTTGACTTTGAACAATGGGTGTCTGGACCAACTCATGTTCAAGGACACACTTTGGACTTGATTTTATCCCGTGGTGTTACAGTATTGGACATTAGTATCAATAACGCAGGCTTGTCTGATCATATGCCTATATTGTTCTCTATGCCTTTGGACGGGAATACTCAAAGACATTCTCCACTTCCACGCTGGACTCGTATCATCACTGACGGTTCAAGCGATGAATTTTCCTCAATGTATTTACATCATCATATTAATTCCTCTACATGTCACTTGGATGCTGATGAACATCTAAGTCTGTTCAAAGCTACCTGTTCTAATATATTAAATTCTGTTGCACCAATAAAGATGAAAAAACATAAGCACAATTCAATTCCTTGGCAAAATGACTTTACCCGTTCTCTCAGACAGACCTGTCGAAGGGCTGAACGTAAATGGAAAAATGACAAACTACAAGTGTCATATGAAATTTTAAGGGACTCTCTTTCTGCCTATCAGCGAGCTGCTAAGGCTGCGAAGTGTAGTCATCTCTCTGAGTTAATTTTAAAAAATAGTCATAAACCAAATATCCTTTTTTCCACTATTGAATCTGTTCTTCATCCAAATATTAATGTGTTTCCCGAGACATCTGTCTCTCTCTCTGTGAAGATTTTGCAAGACATTTTAATGACAAGATTTCTCAAATTACATCTTTGTTGCCTCTGTCATCATATAAATTGCCTGATATTCCTATCTCCCCTTCCACTTGGTCTGTCTTTGAGCCTGTAAATCTAAATACTCTGTTTGAGATTACATCTTCTCTGAAACCTACTACGTGCCCCCAGGATGTAATTCCTGTACGTTTCCTTGGACAAATTATTGAGACCGTTGGCCCTGACTTATTGTCTATTATTAATAAATGTCTCTCTACTGGCACTGTACCTGGCGAATTTAAACTTGCCACGGTGCGGCCTCATCTTAAAAAACCTAATTTGGATCCCACATTACCGGCCAACTTTCGTCCTATTTCAAACTTGTCTTTTTTTTCTAAAATTTTAGAGAAAGTTGTTCTAAATCAACTTCAATCTTACTTGACTATAAATTCAATTTCTGAAAAATTCCAGTCTGGTTTTAAATCCTGTCACAGTACCGAGTCAGCTCTTTTACGAGTTTTAAATGATATCATGGTGATTACTGACTCTGGGCAGTCTACGGCTTTTATCACGTCTTGAAACATGTGTTGGTCTTCAGGGCACGGTGTTGCAGTGGTTTCATTCTTACCTTACTAATAGGAGATATGTTGTCAGCATTGGAAACCAATCTTCATCTGAAATACATTTAAAGTCTGGTGTCCCCCAGGGTTCGATTCTTGGTCCAGTACTGTTTTCCCTGTGCTTCCTCTAGGATCTATTTTTAATAAGTATGGGGTTTCTTTCCACCTGTATGCTGATGACACACAACTTTATATCCCATTGAGGCGCGATAATAAACAGGCTTTAAAGCCTATCTTAGACTGTTTGGATGAACTAAAGCTTTGGCTTTCAAGTAATTTTTTAAGCCTCAATGAGAGTAAGACTGAATTTATTTTGTTTGGCTCAAATGACCATTGTGTACATGACTTTGATTCTGAACTTCTTACTCCTTACAGCACTACATGTGTAAGAAACTTAGGTGTCTGGTTTGATAATAATCTTAAATTTGATAAACAGATAAGTGCTGTCGTTAAGTCCTGTTTTTATCATCTTCGTCTTCTGACAAAGGTGAAGCCATTTTTGTCTCTAAAGAAGCTTGAAATGGTTATGCATGCTTTTATAACATCTCGATTAGATTACTGCAACTCTTTGTATATTGGTGCTCCTCAATCATGTATTTCACGTCTACAGTTGGTCCAGAATGCAGCGGCTCGGCTTCTTTGTGGGAAGCGTAAACATGAGTCTATTACACCAGTCTTGATTTCATTGCATTGGCTGCCAGTCAAATATAGAATTGATTTTAAAATTTTATTGTTTGTCTATAAATCTCTTCACAATCAGGCTCCACAGTACCTATCGGATTTGCTACACCCGTACACTCAACCAAGAGCACTCAGATCAGCTGATTCTGGATTATTGCGAGTTCCCAGGGCACATCTCAAAAACAGAGGTGATCGTGCTTTTTCTGTTATCGGCCCCAAGTTGTGGAATAGTCTCCCAATTCAAATTCGAGCTGCTACCACTCTGTCTATTTTTAAGTCTACTCTTAAAACTTATTATTTCTCCTTTAGTACATATCGTACTAAAATAACTAGATGTTTATGTTAATGTTGCCTTGCCAGCTACCTGAAATAAAATAAGTTATATTTTTTATATTTTAATAAAAGACAAAAATGTATTTTTTATTGCTTTAGTATTAGTTTATTAATTATTAATAATTATACCCTGATGCACACACACACACACACACACACACACACACACACACACACACACACACACACACACACAAATGCCATGTGAAGCTAGTTCTGAGAAAATCTCTAGCGACATTTGATTTCAGAGGCCATTTGGTTTGATGCTATTTTATGCAATTTAATATCAACAGTTTAAAGCATCCTAAATCTTTTACAGAATGATGTCTGAAGGAACATTATCCTATTATGAGCTATCAGAGTCCATCTCTCATAGCAGAATGGAGCGAGACTCACCTGTAAGATGATACACCGCTCAGACTGGCACTTGAGGTCCTCACATGGCTGGAACATGGCCAGAGTCACACAGTTCAGTAGAATCACCAGCATGCTCACATGCTCAAACCTATGGAGGACTAGGGGTGCCACTTAAAAATAAAAAGAAGAATCAATTAATTAATTTAATAATTCAAACATAAAAATGTATATAAATGATTCACTTTTTACATGGGCAAATTAATAGACATATTTAAAGTTGTTTATTTAATTCCTGTTTTTAAATGTAGTTTAATAAAACAATAAAACAATAAATTTGAAAAATCTTTTTTGAATGTATAAATAAATAGACAAATTTGAAATGGGATATTTAATTCATTTTTTTAAATGTAGATCAATAAAACAATAAAAAGTTCATTAGTAAATCATTTTAAATGCGCATTTAAATCGCTTTTTTAAAAAGAATTTGGCAAATGCTTTTCTTTCTCTATTTACCAGTTGCTTTTCTTTGTCGGTTTGCCAAATGGTTTTCTTTATCCATTTGTCAATCGAGTGGTAAAATGCCATTGGACAGTACACACGTGGGAGCAACCAATCAACTTTCCCCTCAATTTGAAGAGCCAATCCTCTCTCACTTGTAACACTCACTGTCATTGGACAGTTAATACGGTGACCGGGAGGGGACATGTTCGGTTCATTTAGTTTTGTCGTGGCCACAACATATAAACTCGTGGGAACGTGATAATATGTCGTGGCCACAAGATATTAATTCGTGGGAACGGCCACGAGATCGTTTTGTCGAGGTAACGACATCCTTATGCCGTGGCCTCGAGATCATATGGTGAGGGAACGATATATTTTTCTCATGGCCACGAGTTAAATGTGTAAACAACCTGCGCAACCATAGCAACCTGGAATTATCACAAATGGACAATACCATAATAATATTTTTAATTAAGAAAAAGAACGGAATTAAGAAATTATTATATTAACATAGTGCATATTATATTGTATTGCGCGCGATGTTGCAAACAGCATTCGAATGAAGTTTATAAATCAATGTTTATATATGTTGTACATTTTAATCCCACCGAACAGTCTTTTAAATCCATTCACTTATCGTTTATTTTTTATTTAATATTTTTATATTATTAGTTACATCTGTATATTCAGGGTGCGATTTGTGAAAAAACCAGTGTTTTGAAAAGTTTTTTTTTTTTTTTTTTTTTTTGTTAAAAACCACAGTGGAGCTATATACTACTTTTGGCAGCTGTTACAGAAACATTTTTACAAAAAAAATCTGATTTAACTTTGAGATTTGAAGTATTAGCTATAGCTTAGATGTTTGCAGCACTACAATAACACTAATAATTCTTAATTTCTGATAGAAATGCAAAATCAATCGGTGGTTAGGCTATTAATAGAATAACGAGACACAACCCTTTACATTCAGTCGCGTTTGGTCCCATTTATTTATACACGTTTACCTCAGATTTCATTAGATAGAATATAAGCTGTGCTGTACAAAGGGTTTCATAATTACCGAGGTCAGAAAATGTAGTTTGCTAGGGGGGTTCGGGGGCATGCTCCCCCGAGAAAATGTAGATTTCCCTGGTGTACATATGTGCATTTTTAGGACGTTTTACGGCCAACAAATGGGATAACAATTGCTTTAAAACCATGTCAACAAATGCATGCACAGTTTTGAGGCAGCTTTAATCGCATGTTTGGTAATTTCATGACGTAACAGAACACCGACGGCCATTACTCGTACAGTAGTTTCTTTTGAACTTTATTTAAGCTATAATAAAGTAATTATGCAGCGCGCGCCGGCGCATTTGCGCATGCAATTCTTGAGTGCGCGCCACGAGCACAGTATAACGGCTGATTGGACAGTCATGTTCATTTTTCTGAGTTTTACTAACATCATCTGACCGCAGTTCACTGTTGTTCAACTGAAGCTCACTCGTTGTCACCTGCACCTTTTCCGCGCTTGTTTGACTTGCGCCTGGCGCTGAGGCGAAGTCGGAATGCGCGTCTGAAAAGTGTCCCGTTTGTTGTGGTGGTAAAGAGACAGTTCTATATAAACGCAGCGTTTTATTTGGCGATGTTTTAAAAAAAAAGATTTTTATTTTTGGTATTTTATATGCTCTGTTGGTGGTTTGTGGAGTAGCATTTTTATCCCTACTGGGGATAATTCAGCAGAGGCAGGGATACATAGACCAGAAGGGGGGAAATCCCCCCGTCCCCCCTACAAATCGCACCCTGTGTATATTTATTTGCTTTATTTTCCCCTTCATTTCCCATATTTCTTTATCTAATTAATATTCTTTACTTTATGACTGTATTTCTGTAACCTATTTCTGTAAATGAGCGTCTGTTTTCACTTGTAGCCCCTCGTGCCTGTGACAGCATTCGAATTAATTCAGAGTTTAAGTTTAAAAAATGTGTTACTATTTTAGAATATTTTGTATATTATTTGTTTATAACCTATGAAAGCTTTATTTATGATTTTATTTTATTTCTGTAGGCGCACGGGAATTTTACAAGGAGTTCATTTACGGGAATATTATATAATAATATAATAATATATATATATATATATATATATATATATATATATATATATATACCACCCTTATTTTTCATTCTTAATTAAAAATATTATTATGGTATTGTCCATTTGTGATAATTCCAGGTTGCTATGGTTGCGCAGGTTGTTTACACATTTAACTCGTGGCCATGAGAAATTATGTCGTTCCCTCAACATATGATCCCGAGGCCACGACTTTACATCGCGTGGCCACGACATAAGGATGTCGTTACCTCGACAAAATGATCTTGTGGCCACGACATATTATCACGTTCCCACGAGTTTATATGTTGTGGCCACGACAAAACTAAATGAACCGAACATGTCCCCTCCCGGTCACCGTATTAACTGTCCAATGACAGTGAGTGTTACAAGTGAGAGAGGATTGGCTCTTCAAATTGAGGGGAAAGTTGATTGGTTGCTCCCACGTGTGTACTGTCCAATGGCATTTTACCACTCGATTGACAAATGGATAAAGAAAACCATTTGGCAAACCGACAAAGAAAAGCAACTGGTAAATAGAGAAAGAAAAGCATTTGCCAAATTCTTTTTAAAAAAGAGATTTAAATGCGCATTTAAAATGATTTACTAATGAACTTTTTGTTTTATTGATCTACATTTAAAAAAATGAATTAAATATCCCATTTCAAATTTGTCTATTTATTTATACATTCAAAAAAGATTTTTCAAATTTATTGTTTTATTGTTTTATTAAACTACATTTAAAAACAGGAATTAAATAAACAACTTTAAATATGTCTATTAATTTGCCCATGTAAAAAGTGAATCATTTATATACATTTTTATGTTTGAATTATTAAATTAATTAATTGATTCTTCTTTTTATTTTTAAGTGGCACCCCTGGTCCTCCATACAAACCATGTGCTCAAGAGTCAAGGGAATACATCACAGAGGTTTCTGGATTATGTTCAGACAACTGCAAAGAAATATTTCTCTGATTCATAGATAGTAAACACCAATATTGATTTTGTTGATCCCATACTTAGAAGAAAGGAGTTGAACAAACCGGAGCAAACAACACCATGAATTTGCAAAATGTTCCTTCCTTCTAAATGCATTTTAATTAAACTTCTAAAGCATTATTAAAAAGTGCAAAGACTGTTATTTACAGATTAAATAAATTAAGTTTAACATTTTTTTCTTTTTTAATTTTAGTTATTTGGTTTCCTCAAGGCCAAAACACAAACACAGGGGTCAGGGCCGTCGCAAGGGGGGTGCGAGGCCCTGTGCGAAGTTGACTTGCGAGGCACTCTCTGCAATTGATTTGCGTGCATGTGTGCGGGTATTGCTATAGTAACGAATCCAACTTTCGCGCATCTGTAAAAAAGTGGTTTGACGTATTTCAGATGCTGCAATTAGAATTTAAAATGGAGTGAGTAAAACTCTGTATACTATCTTGACGTGTGTGGTAGTAGGCTATTGTGCGATCTAGCCTATATGGCATAATGATAACAACAACAACAACAACAACAATAATTAAAAGCGATCTTAGGGAATAATAATAGCCTAAATAAGAATGGTAAAATAAGATCTAGGTCTAATTGTAGTTATGAGGTAATCATTTAAAAATATTTTATTTTAAAATGTGCAAACATTCACTCTTATTCATCCAATAGTGAAAACGCAAACGTTTCTTGTCACATTCATTTATGATTTACATGAATCATTATGGCGTAATTTAAATTCAAAACGGCGAAATTTCATAGAAAGTTGAGTAGTTTGCATCACTAGATTAGATAGTCTATCACTAGATAGTCTAAAACAGCCTATTAAATCGTTATCAGTTGACACATTTCTACTGTTTAATCGTGTCTACCAGCACATTGCTCACCCTTGTATGCCGGATTATATATTTTAGTCACCACGGCCACTTGTTGAATTTATGCCTCACCTTGAACTTCATCTTGTTGCAACCCGGTGGCCTGGTTAGCCTCAGTGATGTAGGTTGTGCTGCTTGTAGTCGCAGTATTGGCTAGGGCTGTGACGGTAGGCATGACAACCGCGCCACCGCGGTCGTGGAGCGTCACCGGCGGTAGTGTGACGTCATATATAATACATATTTATATATCTCAGAGATCGCGTTAACTGAAAATTTTCCGTCTTTGATGGAATTTTTTTTAGCAGTGACGGAAAAAAATCTGCAGTCTGTCCGTCATTTTGACAGATTATGTAGTTTGTATGTAAGCTTGTAATTCCCACCCCTGTCCAGTAGGTGGTGAGCGCGCTCAGTGTGGCAGCAGAGCGCGAGTTCAGTCTCCAGAATTAAATGAAAACGATGCGCTTGATGGATTACACACAGACGAGCACCCAGTTTAAGTAAACTGTATAATAATAAAGTTACTTATGCTTACTTACATAATTAAGTTTTGTTATTTTTCTTGCTGACTAAGTTAATGGTCAACGAATGGCTTTTCTGAGGTATAATGTTACGTGACATTGTTTGCAACACTGATTGAACTGACGTTAACTACTGTATCATTCAACATTTTTTTATTTTCATTCATGTTTATTTCGTTCTGTACAGTAGTAAAGAGGAAAGGATGATCGCATTCACTCACAATCCGTGACAAGAGTTCAAGATGAAAACTGAAAGTGACGCAGCTAGTCTTTGATCAACTTTATTTTCATAGTAGGCTATAAATGCAGCCTACGCCTATTTGCTTATCCTGTAAGTTTTCCCTTTCCCTTTCCCCCACCACCGCGACACCGGCGGTTGTTGGTGATTTACCACCGCGGTAGTAAAAAGTTGCCACCGTCACAGCCCTAGTATTGGCATTGACAAATTTATCCTCGATCCTCTCAGTGACTTCTGAAATTCTTCTTTCTTTTTAATTCGTTTCCGTTTCTCGCCACCCTGACTCATGTTTACGAAATCGGTCGCGCTCTCGTGCAGCACCCGACATTTTTTCCTCACAGAGTGAGCAGCTCATAGTGGTGCGAGCATGCAGAACGTAATATCGAAATTTGAAAATTAATAATTATTTGCAGATTTCTTTTCATGTGGCCTTGATTATAATTGCGAGACAGAGGAATTTTATTTATTATCGATGTTTGGTGGAAAACTAATAAAAAAATAGACATAAACTACATAAAATGCAGGCCAGGAGCGAGGCCCTCTAGAGGCGCGAGGCCCTGTGCGGTCGCACACTTGGCACAGCCCTTGCGACGGTACTGACAGGGGTAAAATTTAATTAAAATACATTAAAATTAGTTAAAGGTCTGGATGTGTCTTAGAAGTTTAACAAACCATTGGCACTAATGAAATTAAATGGTAAAAGCCAAGACATGTTAATAAATCTGCATGTATATTTAGAAATCAATGTTATACATGACCGTTCAAAGTTTTTGGGTGGGTTAGATTTTTGAAAGAAGATTCAAATGCTCATCAAGGCCATATTTATTTGTTCAAAAATACATTAAAATTGTAAAATAAAGAACAGTATTATTATGAAAAAACATTTGTATTGTAAAATATTTTTACAATTTAAAATAACTGTGTTCTAATTGAATATTTTAAAGGTCCCATGGCATGAAAATTTCACTTTATGAGGTTTTTTAACATTAATATGAGTTCCCCTAGCCTTCATATGGTCCCCCAGTGGCTAGAAAAGGCAATGGGTGTAAACCGAGCACTGGGTATTTTGCTTCACGTTTGAGAAAATGAAAGCTCAGACGACCCAATCAGGGTAGGGTTGCACCAGCCGTTTGTAAGTTCTTTCTTAAATTGGAACGTAAAGTCCACACTAGCGGCTTAGTAACTACTAGCTAGTTTGTAACTAACTCTGTACTTTATTCGGTTGCACCATTTGTTCTTAAGGCAGAACGTAGCTAGTAGCTCGTAAGGTCTCCGTAAAGTAATGCGCAGTCGCATAATATGACGTTTACCCTCAGTGATCTTTCAAATACAGGAGCAGAAGTTGTTGAAATTCCGTGAATTTCAGTTTATCCTTCATTAATATCCTTATTTTGCCTCACGTAGCTAACAGTAAAAATAAGTTCCCATTAAATATAATAGCCTATTACTTAATCATAAATGTTTTTATATGTAAATAACATTCAGAAACTGTATTTGAAACAAACTTCCCATAGTTTTGTATGTCTGCGTCACACATTTCACCGACCTTTTTCACCGAAATTTGGCATGTTAATAGATGACAATGTCAAAATGTTGCTTTAAAATCATAAGAGGATCATTGCTTTACAAAGCATGTTTAAGTTGACAAATCTAAGAACATAGTTCTGTCACTTACCGGTTTTTCTCTACACATTTAAAAATGTTGTGTTGTTGTGAATCAAACACAACATCTCTGGTGTTTCAGCCAGCCTCCTGCAGTAATGCAGTAAAGTAACTTGTCTCCGATGATTGTAGGACCAGGGACACCTGGTGGATAAATCTTTCAACCTCAATATTTGATCTTTTTGCTGTTGACATTGTCACTATGTGGGACAAATAACAATCATTCACACAATGGTTTCCCTTTTAATACACTGTAAAATCCTAATCAAAATGACACCTTACTAAATAGCAAAGAATCAAACAATGCATACCGTATAAAAGGCAAGCAAAATTTACAAATGAGGATAAGTCATGACAGTGAAACTCAATGTACAATTAAAGAGTAACACTAATGGCTAAACAAAACAGATAAGTCAAGACACAGCATACCAGATATTTAATTTGGTGGTGAAATATTCCACTAGTAATACTTTCTAATGTCATTACAGCGACCGGGACTTGGCGTCAAACTGACTTCAGATGGGAAATGCCTGGCTGTAAGGTGCAGAGGAGTGTCTAAGGCAGGACGTCCTCCTTTGGATGGACACCGTAATGTGCTGTACTCCTCCAGCAGCCCTCTCATCAGGTTTGTCCTGAATTGCAGGGAGGTGATTTCTTTTCCTACTCATAGTAGAGCACATCAACAGGGAGTGAGGAGGAGGATAGAATTGTATGTGACAGTCTGTTTATTATTGTAATTTTTTAATAACACTTTAGTTTACATTAATTGAACATGTAATTACTTTTTATCTTGATTACAGTTATTCTTAGATGATTTGTATACATTTCTCACCAGTAATTTGCCGGTAGACAATGTGGCTGTTGAGCAAAACCGTGTCAAGTAGATGAAAGAAGATCTTCTTATACCACTTTGTAGACTTTCTGGTACATTCAAGAAAGCCAGTCATCATGTCAGCTTTGTCAACTGCCCCCATCTTTTTGTTGTACTCCAGCACACAGACTGGCTTCATCTTTGCTTGACCAGTGATGTGATCACGCTTCCCTGTGGCTGCCATACCAGTTGGGTGGACTGTGGTGAGGACATGAACATCCCTCTTGTCATGCCATTTGACTGCCAACTGCGATCCATTCTCCTTGAATTCCACCTCACCCTTTGCCATCCTACAGGTAAATGTTGGCATTCCTCTCCGGTTTTCACGCACAGTCCCACAAGCTCTAGTGCCAAGAGACAAGAGGTGCTGGAAAAGTGTGGGACTACTGTACCAATTGTCCACATAAAGGACATGACCCTTCCTTAAGTAAGGTGCCAGTGGTGTCATTACGACAGACCCAGAAATTCCAAGTCCTGGGTAATGTTGGATGTCACTGGTAGATCCGGAGTAAATGATCATATCCTGCACATAACCAGTAAGCACATCACACAAAACAAAAAAGTTGACCCCAAATCTTTGCCGTTCAGATGGAATGAACTGACGAAATGCCAGCCTGCAGCTTTAAACAATTTAGTATAAAAAAAAATGCAACAGATCAGGATGGGACAGAGTAATTTTATTACAACTGTATCTGAATATGTGTAACAAAGATTTTGAATTCTTGTGGACAAACTTCAAGTGATATTTACATTAGAAAATGTACACACAGCTACAGTATTTTTGCAATTTTTTCCAATATAAATATTTTTATTCATTTAAATATTTAGTTATAATCCCAGTGAAAACTTCCTAAAAACTTCAGTTTTTCTTTGAAATCAATTTCTGCTCCAGTGTCTTGAGGCCCTTTGGGTCTTTCACTGGCAAAAGACCATCTTCGATTTTATAATTGGTGTCCTGGAGTTCCTTTGAATTCAGGATGCATAGAATGGACTGGTGCTGGTCAAGAATCATTTCTTGCTTTGTCAGCATCTCACGGGTTAGTGCTAGAATGGTAATTATAAAAGAATATAACATGACCAATGGTAAAACAAGCATGGGTTGAACTTGTTGCCCTGTTAATGAGATTATAAAGTATATTATGTAACCAAAATACCAAATGACAGTTTTCACATGACATCAAACCTGTATAGGAACACCCACCTGGAGGGCTAAACATTTTCCTCCATTACACGCCAGTCATTTTTACCAGGTTTTTCAGAGTATTAATATAGTAAGACAGTGTGGTGATATTAAAGACCAAATCTAAACATCTAAACCTGTTAATTCTCAAAAAGATCTTCTGTAATTCCACCTGTAATTCACGAGACAAACCCCTCCGAAATAGTACTTTCATCGGGTCACTCACCCAAGTCTTTTGTGCAGCGAGTGTGCGGAAGGTGAGTACAAACGATCGCCTGCCCCTTTACCCTCGCTAGGATCTCCGCATGAAGGAGTCGAATGAGGGGAAGGCAGAACCACCTTCTCTCCATACAGCAGTAATCCACTCCAGTACTTTACCAGTAAACAATGAGCAGACGAAAGCGATCTTCCCAGCCTCAGTGGAGTACAGTGCTGGTTGTTAAATGACAAAGAGTGAACATTGTAGGATAAACCCCTTACATTTTGTGGGATCACCGTCGAATCTCTCAGGGAGCGATAGGCGGAGATTCCCCTATGGCGGCGTCTCTGCCGTGTGGGTCATGGCGGACGCAATAGGTGGTGGTGGCGTCGCAGGAGTGGTGGTATGGAGATTCTGGATTGCTTTCACCAGTTCTTCCGTGAGAAAGGTGAGACGGTGAGCTGGTGTTATTGGGCGGTGAGTTGGCTGGCCTGAGTCGACATCGTTGCACACAGATGAGAGAAAGCCGCTGGATCTTGCCACAATGGACAAACAGTGGGAAACGGGCGCAGCAGGGAATAGACAGAATCGTGGTTGTAGAACAGGCAGTAAGTCAGAGCAGGCAGATATCAATCACAAGTCCAGATCAGAGCAAAGAGTCCAGAGGGCAGGCAGCAGAGAAGAGTAACAGACTGGGTCAATAATTGGCAGGCAAACACAATAACGAACACTCAGAAATGCAAACCATAGTAGTAAAAGACCTCACAAAGAGCGCGAGGATGCGAGCAGCTTAAATAGTCCAGGTAATGTGCTGCAGCTGGGTGTGGTGATTAATACCAAGGTACGGGGCTGATGGGAAATGTAGTGTGTGATATTTTCTTGGAGACGATGAGAGAATAATCTAATTTATTTTCTTAATGTTTCTCTTGTGGCCCATAGTTCGATTTTTTTTTTTTCTATTTGTTGTGAATCGAGAAGTATTTTGTGTTAAACAAGTTGTTTTTAATTGAGGAGAAAGCTATCTAACTAATATTTTATTGTACCCGCAGTGCAGTGGTGATTCGCTATGATATATGATGTAATAATAAAAGAAGCATGAAGTGAGGCGCCGAATGCTTCTTTCCGTGCTCAAGGGCAAAGGAGTTTCTTAGAAAGGCTTGTGCGCTCAACTGTGCACGAGACGGATCGGAACACAGGAAATGAAGTATAGCCGGCCTTAACTGCTACAAATTGTAGTGGACTGGAGCTGAAAGCAGTGGAAAGCAGCTTTACAGTGATAACTGGTATATAATTTGGGCTGCACAGCAGCTCTTAAAGAAAATGGTGTCATTGTCCATGATTTGTATGCCGATTGCTGTCATTTCTTACAGTTGCACATTTGTTTTGTATAATTTACTGTGCATTGACTGCAGTAGATATTTGATAGATAGGGAGGACCACCATTTGTTTCCTGATCAGAACACAAGATAAGAGTGAGTCATTATCTCAGACCTAAGGGCGGGGGGGGAAGTTAAAGAAAAAAATGAAGCATGTAATTAATTGATAAAAATTAGAGCATGTAAACATATCTTATAACCTCTTTGATAGTTTTGTTTTTCAAGAATCCCGGAAACAAAGGTAAACAACAATGCCTTGGACTACCAACCTGGAGCTGCTGCTGTGATTTACAATCTTAGATGTGGAAAAATGGGCCAAGAATGGATGTTGAATCCCACGAGCTGCGTTGTTAAAAGGATACAGCAACTGGCTTGAGGGTTACCTCACCGATACTGAAGGTCAGGTTAACATTACACAAAGCCAAATAAGCTGTACCTGACTTAGACACTGAACAAAATTATAAACGCAACACTTTTGTTTTTGCCCCCATCTTTCATGAGCTGAACTCAAAGATCTAAGTCTTTTCCTATGTACACAAAAGCCTATTTCTCTCAAATATTGTTCACAAATCTGTCTAAATCTGTGTTAGTGAGCACTTCTCCTTTGCTGAGATAATCCATCCACCTCACAGGTGCAGCATATCAAGAAAACCTCCCAATCAAATATGAAAATACTCTTCTTATTTCTCTAACTATAGCCAAAAAATAATTCTACTAAACTGGAAATCCAAAAATGTTATACATATTAAACACTGAATTAATATTCTTACAGAATACATCACATTAGAAAAAATACATTCACCAATAAGAAAACTATGTCCATATTTACAAACATCTGGAACCCATTTCTACAATATTCATTTCACAAGTTCATATGCCCATATAATCTTAGCATAAGTGGTAAACAGATTTGGCTCACTGTCTTCTGTAGAAATTTACTCACCCTCGATTCTAAACCTGTAAACATTTCTTTGCTGAAGACAAAAGAAGATATTTTGAAGAGTGTTTGTAACCAGTTTTCGAGCCCCATTGACTTCCACAGTGGCCTGAAAGTTTCTAGCATCCAAGTAAGATGTTGATTAGCTGTTTCAGGTGAGCTAATCTTTGTAGGACAGTGAGACAGTGGCCTCCAGCAGCAGGATTGGACACCCCTGGACTTGGTTGTTTGTCTCTAAAACTAAAAGAATTAATAATTAGCGAATTACACGCACTGTTTGCTGACACTTGAATGATTCACAATGTATTTCCATCTTTCGTGTTTATGCAGAAGTCAGTCATGTGGGCAAAATCATGAGGGTGAGCAAATAAATCTCATTCTTCATTGTTCATTTAAGCAACAGAGCAGAATACCATTAATCTTTAGATACTTAAGTTACGTTTTAACAGCGGGGGGCAAGCACTTTTTCACACAGGGCCATGTAAGTTTGGATTTTATTTTCCCTTTATAATAAAAACCTTCATTTAATAACTGCATGTTGTGTTTACTTGTGTTATCTTTGATTCATATTTAAATTTGTTTGATGATCTGAAACAATAAAGTGTGACAAACATGCAAAAAATTTAAAAAAAAATCACTTTTTCACACCACTGTATTTATTGACATGGTTTTAAAGCTATTTGATATCCTGTTTGTTGGCCTTAAAACGTCTTAAAAATGCACATATGTACACCAGGGAAATCTAAATTTTCTAGGGGACCAGGGTAATTATGAAACCCTGCATACGCCCGGCTTATATTCTATCTAATGAAATCTGAAGTAAATGTGTATTACTGTGATCAAAAATAATGTCTCATTATTCTATTAATAACTATTGATTGATTTTGTATTTCTATCAGAAATTAAGAATTATTAGTGCCATTGTAAATAGTGGTGCAAATATCTAAGCTATATAATACTTCATATCTCAAGGTTAAATCAGAAGATTTTTTGTAAAAATGTTTCTGTAACAGCTGCCAAAAAATAGTATATACTGTAGCTCCACTGAAGTTTTTAACAAAAAACATAAAAAAAAAAAAAAAAAAATTTAAAAACATCCCCCTTCTGTTTTTTCACAAATATTTTTTAAACATTGTTTGTACCATATTTGTCACTGTTTTAGTTTATTTAAAAAATTATCTGGTAAAATATTTGGATTTCTGTGCACTTCTGTCATTGTAGACAATGCATAACTTTTATTTTGGAGTGACGACATGATGTCATAAGACTGCGCCGCGCTCCTGCATCTGCTGTGATTCTGCTGAATAAAGGTTTGTTTTAAGAATTTAAACTGTTTTAATCGACAGAAACAGTTTTAATAGTTTTTAATAGTTTTACAAGTGATGTGAAATTAGTTTTTTTACTATTTAATGTAACATTGTGATTCTTTATCTAACTGTAATGAAGGATATTTGTGTGAGTAAAGCTCATTCGCTGATGAGAAACGGTAAACCTGCGTCTCATTTCTCTCTCTATATATCATAAATCAGTTTATCATGAACACGAGTTCAGTCTCTGGAGAGTAATGATGGAGAAACTGAACTTTTCAACTCCGAGTCAATTGAATCAAACACTTTGAGAAATGATTCAGTGAATCACGACACGTGCTGCTCAAACAGTGAACATGAACGACAAACACTAACAAACTAATCGTGTTTTCATTAAAGAGTAATCATTTAAATATCAAATGTATATAATAAATGCCTGAAATATGTTTATTAAATTGCACCGTTAGTTTTGAGTGATTTTTTTTTTTTTTTTTTTTGTCCAACAGGTCATTGAAGACCATTAACTCTGCTAATTATTCTCTTCTTACAGATGGCGTTTATTAAAGAGGAGACTGAAGACATGAAGATTGAATTTATTAAAGAGGAGACTGAAGACATGAAGATTGAGTTTAATAAAGAGGAGACTGAAGAAATAAAGATTGAAGAAACATTCAGTGTGAAACATGAAGATACTGAGGAACAAACAGGTTGGTTTTATTCTCACAGCTGAACTCAGTCATTTGATCATTATTAAAATGTCCAGCTCTACAGAAATAGAGAATATACAGAAGTATAATCTTACAGATAATATTACTGAATCCATTCATTCCAGCATAATATCATTCAGGTATAAATTCCTGTTTAATTGATCATGAAATGGTTTAATTAAGATTTGCACATGCTGAATGAATTTTCAGTTTCAAATGATTATTAAACAGCAGTACAAACTGAAATCAGCAGCTCTTCCTTCAGGCGCACTCAGTGTCTGAATTCACTCAGTTGTTTCATTCAAGTGGACTTACTGTTGAGCAAGGGTTAGGGTTTGGTTTAGGGCTGGTTACTTGTAATTAAAGGCGGGTGCACACTGTGCGATTTTGGCCACGATTTGGTCGTCTGAGACAAATTTTGCAAGTCCTAAAAGATTCCTATAATCCTAGCCTAAAATCTGTTGTCTTTGATCGGTAGTTTGACATGTTCACCGACTGCCGGTTAATGACCGTTGCGATCAAATTTTACCTCCTGACACTGCCAGAATTTCGTCGAAGATTTGGCGCACAATCCTCGTGATTTCTCCTGTGACGAACGTCAAATTGTCTTCGTTTTTCAAGACAAGCCGTGATCAAAATTAATGATAGAGATGTCGTTGTTAGCCACCATTTTAGTCCCGTGTGTAATGCAGCTCCCAGTCATCGAATGGCTATGTTTTGATGATGTAAAACTCCGGACAAGTTTTCATGCACGCGTCCGTTTTTAACGCGTCTTGACTGTCGTGCAATCTGACATTAATAACCGCTGAGATCCCACAGTGTGACATGAGGATCATGTTCGTACAGTCTGACAAGTAACCATCGTAAAGGACTATTATAAATCGCACAGTGTGAACCCAGGCTTAAAGGGTTAGTTCACCCAAAAATCTAAATTCTGTCATTTATTACTTATCCTCATGCCGTTCCACACCCGTAAGACAACATCACTTTAAAATTCCATTTAATGTGACCCCAAACCACAAAACCAGTCGCACGGGTATATTTGTAGCAATAGCCAACAATACACTGTATGAGTCAAAATGATGCAATATTTAAGGCCTTTGCACACTGAGTCCGAAATTTTCGCATGTTTTTTTTCGTATTCGCAATCCTAAAAATTTGTCACACACAGAGACCTTGCACACTGAGTCCGATGCGTATTAATGAATGCGTTTGGAAAAAAATCGCAAAACAATACAAAATGAAGTCTTCAAGCAGCAGTGAGCACGATTAGTTGTCTCCTCTCTTCTTAAAAAGAGAAAAAGAAAGAGGAAATATTGGGTCCATTCAATCCTGAGATTGCATAGAGAGAAAGGAGAGTTCACCTCATCAAGGAGCTGCGGGATTATCCGAGAGTTTCAAAGATTACTTCAGGATGTCAGTGGCTCTGTTTGATGCTTTACTACTGGCACATGTCTTTATATTCGGTCTCTTTGTATTCCTCACGTTGTTTGTCATTCAGTGCTGCTGTTTTGTGCTGTAGAAGACATGGATCAACTTGTCAGATGGCATTCTGGATTTTTGCGTTCGTGTACGGTGGCTCCGAATTGTCAAAACTTCTCTCAAAATGCGTGCCACGGATGCGAAAAACGCAGAAAATCGAACCTGATCCGAATATTTTTTTGACGGACGAAAGTTTCGGAGGCAGTGTGCAAACGCGATCGACATAACGTGAGGTCGAATTTATTTTTTAACGTGCGAAAGTTTCGCATGCGAATTTCGGACTCAGTGTGCAATGACCTTAAGTAAAGATCATGTTCTATTAAGATATTTTGTCCATTATTTTAGTCCGTTGTATTCAAACAAATCATGTTTGAGCTCTCTCTCTCTCTCTCGATGCACTGATCATATGTTGTATTTCTGCACAGAGACATTTCAGTACATTCAAGGGCGTAGATTTGGTTTCAACATTGGGGGGGTTGGGCGTTGGTATGCTGCCTGTTATTATTTTTTTTAATGAAAATGTGTTTTATGTGTAGCGTTGGATAATTTATTTCTTCTTTATCTATCTATCTATCAGTAGGTGGCAGCGATTCAACGTTTTAATGAGTGAGCTACTTAAATCGTTCATTCAAGCCAATTCGTTCAAAAGTCAAATTAATTAAGGAAGAAAACAAACACCAATGTGAATACTTTTGTCATTGATAACTATTGAAAAATGAAGTAACAAAACAGACGGCTGTTTTGGTACTGGTTACAGTTACACTGATAGTTATGGCTAAATTGCAATGGATTAGATAGATAAAATATATGTGGAGTGTACCTAGCTATTACAATGTTTTCATACCTCCTTCTCAGTACATGCTTTATTCTTTTTAACTTCCCTCTTTGAACAGAAGTTTAATTTAGTCGGCTGGGCAACGGTTCTCTTCATTTTTTGGTGCTACCCGTGCTCTCCATTCAAACATTAGAGCTCCACTCACGTTGTTTTGGTGAAAATGCGATGCGCATTGGTTGGGCGTTACCAATCGGTTCAATGGAAGGGGGGTACTTTTTCGATAATTTATTATGACAAACTCATATTCGATTAGAAACAAAATTATTGTTACAAAATAAATGAATTATACATATTTTAGTATAGATCTACTGTGATTTTCATGTTGAAATATTGGGGCGGTTGTAACTGATGGATTTGAATATTGGGGGGGTTACCTCCCCCCATCCCCCCCGCAAATTATGCCCCTGAGTACATTCACATTGTTTTCACACACAGGATAATGTTTGGATTTGTCCTGTAAATGTTTCTGTGTACTTCAGTATATATGCAGGTCAAGGTTGGTTTAGGGTTTTTTGCCTTCTCCATGTGGTCCTGTTCAGTATCGTAACACTACAGTATCTCTTTACTGTTGCCACACTGTACACTGTGGATTCTCAAACATTTTTTGCTTTTTTTTTTTGTGGGGGTGCTTTAGTGCATATAAATGTATGAATTATTTGGACTCATAGCATTTGGTTATTTGGTGTCCTTTTGGAGTCTGCAAGTGTCCTCTTGCAGACCTAAATTTACCTTGATAAAAGCTGAAAAATACAGTTTTGTGAGAATCACACTTCAATCTGATGTATGCTTAAATTCCAGATAAGTGTGAGATTAACTGTGATTAATTGCCATTAAAATTTAATCTATTGACAGCCTTAATTTTGATGTTAAGTCCACTATTGTATTGTTCTAAACACAGTATTTAGTTCAATTACATCAGAAGTAACTGTAATTAAATTACAGAAAAAATAGGAGTAATGGATAACTTGACATGGTTTAGAGTAAGATTATTGCCCTATCTTTTGGAAAATGCAGTTTTAAATGTAAAAAAATCACTTTTACCAGTAAATGCTGCAGAGCTCCACTATTTGCTATTTGACTGACTGAAAGACATTTTCACAAGTATTGTTCAGTTGGATTTATATCTAAATATTATGAAATCACAATTATAACAATAAAAGCTACTCTTTGTCAAAGTTTAATACAGTGGGTACGGAAAGTATTCAGACCCGCTTAAATTTTTCACTCTTTGTTATATTGCAGCCATTTGCTAAAATCATTTAAGTTCCTTTAATTCAGTTAAGTTTCCTCATTAATGTACTCACAGCACCCCATATTGACAGAAAAACACAGAATTGTTGACATTTTTGCAGATTTTAAAAAAAAGAAAAACGTCTGTTACGTATGTAACCCTCGTTCCCTGAAGGAGGGAACGGAGACGTACGTCAGTAGTGACCGACGAATTGGGATATCGCTAGAGAGCCCCTATCAGCTTCTAGAGAACTAAAACAAGCCAATGAACATTGGTGTGCGATATTTGCATAATGCGCACCGCCCACATCCGGGGGATATAAATAGGAAGCAGATGCAACCGCACTCTGTTTTTCGCTGAGGAGACATACGGTGTCCGCACTGCAGCAAGGGTACAGAAACTGTGGCGACGTTCCCTTTCAGTCGGTCACGTTTGCCGTACGTCAGTAGTGACCGATGAATTGGGATCCCAACTAAAACGCCACAGTTACGAAACCCCTTCCAGTGCCCGGCGAAAGCCCGGCCACCCGTCGCACCCATGGGACGGTGAAGGGGGCGAGCTAACACAGAGAGAGTCTACTCCTGTTCCGATCTTCCCACCAAGTAAAGTAGACTACACTGGGGAAGCGAACCCGTAGGGAACGCTGTGGAGGCCACTACCTACCCAGTGGGGAAGGAATTTACGTGGAAAACACATATGGACTGGCCCGTGGGGCAGCACACATATGGAGTCCCTGGGATGGCTCCACCTGAGTAGGTAGAGACTCATCTGACAGGTGACAACAGAACTGGCTCTTCTAAGGGAAGACACGGGCTCACCGTAGGGAGTTAGACCGTGGAAAATACACATATGGGACCGCTCACGTAGAGGAGTCACAACATATGGAACCCAGCCAACAGACAACGTCAGAGACAGATGTTGGCCTGGCATCAGACACTCCGCAATGTCCGAGCCGAAGGGGGAGGCAAAGGAACTCGACAGGGTTCGCCAAGTGGGGAACATGACTGGAGTTAAAGGATGCACATATCCAGCCCAGGGGGCGGGAATGGCATTGCAAGCCGACACTTAGAGCGGGTTCAACGTGTCTACCGGCTAGTTGAAGCAAGTACACGGGAAGAAACCGCCTCTACGCGTAAGCTATAAAACCTAGCAAACGTGTTAGGTGTCGCCCAGCCCGCAGCTCTACAGATATCTTCTAGCGAGGCGCCTTGAGCCAACGCCCAGGAAGAGGTCACCGCTCTCGTGGAGTGAGCTCTCAACCCGAACGGGCACGGCACACGTATGCCAGGGCAATGGCATCCACTATCCAGTGGGCCATCCTCTGCTTGGAGACAGCCTTCCCTTTCTGCTGGCCTCCGTAACAGACAAAGAGCTGATCTGAGGTCCTGAAGCTTCGAGTTCTATCCACGTAAATGCACAGAGCACGAACTGGACAGAGCGAAGCTAGGGCTGGGTCTGCCTCCTCCAAAGGCATCGCTTGCAGGTTCACTACCTGATCTCTGAAAGGAGTGGTAGGAACCTTGGGCACATATCCGGGTCGGGGTCTCAGGATCACGTGAGAATCCCCAGGCCCGAATTCCAGGCACGATTCACTCTAGAGCGAGGCCAATGCAACGAGGAGGACGGTCTTCAGCGACAGTTCTTTTAACTCAACTGATTGCAAAGGCTCGAAGGGATGACGCCGAAGAGATGTAAGAACTAAGGTGAGATCCCAAGAGGGTATGGAGAAAGGGTGAGGAGGATTCAGTCTCCTTGCCCCCCTCAGGAACCTGATGATCAGATCGTGCCTCCCCAGGGACTTCCCATCGACTGCATCGTGATGTGCGGCAATGGCGGCAACATACACCTTGAGGTTGGAGGGAGACAGCCTTCGCTCCAACCCCTCTTGCAGGAAGGAGAGCACGGATCTGACCGAGCAAGATTGGGGGTCCTCTCGGTGAGAGGAACACCATTCAATGAATAGGTTCCACTTCAACGCATAGAGGTTCCTAATAGAAGGAGCTCTAGCGGAAGTGATAGTGTCTACAACCGCTTGCGGGAGATCACTCAGAACCTCTGCATCCCGTCCAGGGACCACACGTGGAGGTTCCACAGGTTGGGACGCGGGTGCCAAAGGGTGCCCCCTCTCTGAGTCAGAAGATCCTTCCTCAGAGGAATGGGCCAAGGAGGGACTGTCGCGAGGAGCATGAGGTCCGAAAACCAGGTCCAGGTGGGCCAATACAGGGCCACCAACAAGACCTGCTCCTCGTCCTCCCTGACTTTGCACAGAAGCTGTGCAAGAAGGCTCACTGGGGGAAACGCATATTTGCGAAGGCCCCGGGGCCAGCTGTGTGCCAGAGCATCCGTGCCCAGGGTACCTGCGGTCAGGAAATAAAACTACTGGCAATGGGCATTGTCCTGGGAGGTGAACAGATCTATCTGTGCCTCGCCGAAGGACTGCCATATCAACTGGACCACCTGGGAATGGAGTCTCCATTCGCCCGCACATGGGAGGCAGCCGTGAGAGCTCGTCAGCTGCACGGTTGAGCACACCTGGGACATGAATGGCACGAAGCGACCTCAGATGCTTGTGACTCCATAACAAGAGATGGCGGGCGAGTTGCGACATGCGACGGGAGCGTAGACCACCTTGATGGTTGATGTACGCAACAATCGCCATGCTGTCTGATCGGACTAGAACGTGCTTGCCTGTCAGCAGCTCCTTGAAGCGGCCCAGCGCAAGACGAACTGCCAGCAACTCGAGGCAATTGATATGCCAATGCAGCTTTGGTCCCGTCCACAGTCCCGAAGCTGCATGCCCGTTGTACGTGGCACCCCACCCCAAGGCAGAGGCATCTGTGTGAACCACAGCATGCCTGGACACCTGTTCAAGGGGAACACCAGCCCGCAGGAACGAGGGGTCTGACCATTGGGTGAGAGTGCGGCGGCAATTCGGTGTCACGGGGACACGGAATGTGCCGCGCCGCCACGCCCATCTCGGGACCCGGTCGTGGAGCCAGTGTTGAAGCAGTCTCATATGAAGCAATCTGAGTGCGGCTGCGGATGCCATGTGCCCCAGGAGCCTCTGAAAATCTTTCAGTGGGACCGCTGTCCTGCGCTTGAGCGAACTCAGGCAGTTCAACACTGATTGGACGCGTTCCTCGGTGAGGCGTGCAGTCCGGGCGACCGAGTCCAGTTCCATACTGAGATAAGAGATCCTCTGCCCAGGGGCGAGTTTGCTCTTGTCCCAGTTGACCCGAAGACCCAACCGGCTGAGGTGAGACAACACCAGGTCCCTGTGTTCGCACAACTGCTCTCACGAACTGGCAAGAAGCCAGTCGTCGAGATAGTTGAGAATGCGAACGCCTTGTTCCTTGAGGGGAACAATGGCCGTCTCCGCAATCTTTGTGAAGACGCAAACCATAGAAAGGGTCTGTGATGAGGCAGAATCAAGACATGAAAGTACACATCCTTCAGGTCTATCGCTGCAAACCAATCCTGGGGACGGATGCATTCGAAAATGCGCTTCTGGGTAAGCATCTTGAACGGCAGCCTGTGAAGGGACCAATTCAGGACTCGCAGATCCAGGATTGGCTGTAACCCACCTCCTTTCTTCGGTACAATGAAGTAGGGACTGTAAAACCCTGACTTCATATTGGCTGGAGGGACCGGCTCAATTGCATCTTTCGCCAGGAGGACAGCAATCTCCGCTCGGAGAACAGGAGCACTGTCCAGAGTCACCTGAGTGAAATGGACACCTCTGAACATCGGGGGACGCCGGGCGAACTGAATCGCATAGCCGAGTCTGATTGTGCGAATGAGCCAGCGGGATGGGCTGGGGAGAGCTAACCAAGCTTCCAGACACCGAGCCAGTGGGACCAAAGGCACCACAGACGCACTGGGAGTGGGGCAGCGAGGCAGAGTGCAGAGATTCGACTCGGACGGCACAGCGGCCTGAAGTGGAGTCTGCGTCTGCCGATTGGCAATATGAGTGGGAGACGGCACTGGTGCGGCCTCAACCACCACACTGCCACCCACTGGCGAAATGAGAGGGGGTTGAGGAAGACGAGGCAGAGCCTCGGGTCCCGGCAACCGCGCCCTCTTGTGACCTGAAGGAATTGGAAACAGCTCTTTCTGTGACAAGGTGGGTACCGCTGGACTCTGAAAAGCCAGCGGCGGGACATACAAGACAAATTTCTCCCGGTCCTCCTCCGGGACTGGGGGAGATGGTGGGAGGAGCTGTAACTTCCTCCTCCAGGTCGCCCGTCTCAGGATCGCGACTTCCTTGATCTCTTGCCACCTGCCTTGGCCTGAGCGGGCTGGGCGCTCCGTCCGTGGCCAGCACCCTACTGTTTCGCTGGTGTAGGCTGCTGCTTCGCTACTTTAGCAGGGGCGGAGGATGACGCGGGCAGGCGCCCTCAGCGATGAGCAGGCTGAGGTTGTGCCGCCGGCTGGGTGGAGGCAGCAGCTGGCCAGCGGGGCAAGACATGTTTGATGGCCTCAGCCTGCTTCTGGGCGGCGGAGAACTGTTGGGCGAAGCTCTCCACATGTCGCCGAAAAGGCCAGCCTGGGACACGGGGGAGTCCAGGAACCGATATTTATCGGTCTCCCTCATGTCCGCCAGGATCAGCCATAGATGGTGCTGCTGGACCACAAGCGTGGCCATCGCTTGACCAACAGAGCGCGCTGTCACCTTAGTCGCCCGGAGAGCGAGGTCAGTAGCAGCGCACAGCTCCCCCAGCAACTGTTGATCAAGACCACCCTGGGGCATTTCTGATAACGCTTTTGCCTGATATACTTTCAAAAGGGCCATGGCATGCAGGGCGGAGGCGGCCTGCCCACAGGCTCTGTAAGCTTTCTCGCAAAGAATTTACAGGCCCGGGACGGAAGGCGTGGTTCACCGCGCCAGCCGGAGGCCGTAGGACACAGCTGCATCACTACGGACCTCTCGACTGGGGGGGTCCCCATATAGCCTTTAGCCTCTCCGCCGTCCAGGGTGGTGAAGGCGGACGAGGGACCAGGTCTAGAGTGAACGCTATACGGCGTCCACCAAGACCTAGTCACCTCATTGTGCACCTCCGGGAAGAAAGGCATCAGGGCGGGTCGCTGAGGACCAGCACGACCCGTCCCGATGTACCAATCATCAAGCCGAGAAGGACCGGGACACGGCGGAGGATTCCACGCGAGCCCAACCTTCTCGGCCGCCCGGGAAAGCACAGCCGTCAACTCAGGATCCGACTCGACAAAGGATGAAGCCCCGTGGGGCGGCAGCGTGGCCGAGTCTTCCTCTCCCGTGGTCTCCTGCTCACCTTCCGATGCCGTGATGGACATCTGATCCTCCGCAGGTGCACAAAAGGACAGCACTGGATGCTCCGAAGAGGGCCCAGCACGGCACGGTGGTAACACCACCGGCTGCGGTGCTGAAGAGGCGGCCGGGGCCCTTGGAGCAGCGCTCGGCGGGGAAGCCCAAACCGTGATCCTCAAGTCACCCTGCCTACACGCCGGCGGACCGTCATTCTGACCGGAGCCAGAAAAAACGGCCGCACGGGGCATAGGGGAGGGGACCCCCGCTCCCTGAGAACCAAGGAACGAAAGTCTCAACCTCAGCACCGCGATAGTCATGTTCCCACAATGAGAACATGAACCATCTACAACGATGCAACGATTGTGCCCATCAGCAGGGACCAGGGAACGACCACATCCAGTAGCGCACAGACAAAATGACATCTTAGAAAGATACAGGGTTTGTCTGTGAAGTCTCTTTAGAAGGGGAAATACAGCTCTTTTTTTTGTCGAGACACACAGGGAGTGTCACGAGTGTGTAAACACACAGGAGTACAGACCCAAATCGCACACCCAACAACGGGATTTACGGCGGAACGCTGTAATTATAACAGCAGAAGTTCTGCCCGGCTCCAGCTCGTGATCTCGTTGCAGTGTCGTAGCTCCAACACGAAGGCTGAGTCTTCTAGAGGCTTGCGTTTCTCAGTAGCTATAGGACACCAAAGTATGGCTCTGAAGTGAAAGACAGAGTGCGGTTGCATCTGCTTCCTATTTATATCCCCTGGATGTGGGCGGTGCACATTATGCAAATATAGCACGCCAATGTTCATTGGCTTGTTTTAGTTCTCTCGAAGCTGATAGGGGCTCTCTTGCGATCCAATTCGTCGGTCACTACTGACATACGTCGAACGTGACTGACTGAAAGGGAACTGAAATATCACATGGTCCTAAGCATTGTTTCCTCTAATTTTTTTTCTCGCTGAGCAAAACCTTTCTCTGTTGAGCGCACATTTTGGCCACCTGAGCAAAAACATACTTTATATCGGACCTGTACAATGAACGTAAACACACACACAAAAAAAATGGTTTTATCATACAACTGTAACATTTAACTTTAATGTGCCATTTCTATTTTATTTGACCCTTGATGTAACTTAGGGTGCGTTCACACTTGTCATGTTTGGTTCGATTAAAACGAACCCTGGTGCAATTGCTCGGTTAGTGCGGTTCATTTGAACATATGTGAACGCCGCCATCCGAACCCTGGTGCGCACCAAACAAGCAGACCGAGACCGCTGAAAAGATGGTTCTCGGTCCGCTTCCAAACGAACTCTGGTGCGGTTCGAATGATATATGAATGCAACACGGACTGAACCAAAAACAGGAAGACAAGACCCTAAAAAGGACAGAATCCTCACGCTTGTCGGTTTTTCTCGTCATAGACGCGAGTTTGCCCATCAGTTTGCCCAGTGTTTTGACTACTTTACAGATTTTATAAGCTCTTAATGAGTTCCCAGCTGGCCAAAATACCATCACATGCAGGCTACGCACCGCTACGCACACACAACGAGCACATTTACCTCAGCAAACAGCATTGTTTTGGATGTTCAGTAAGTTTCGTCTCAAAATAGGCAATACGTCATAAAATCCGACCAATCACGTTGTGAATGTATCCCTATGCCTGAAGGTTCGGTATCGTTTGGTTCGGTGATAAAATTGCCAATCTGAACGCTAACCAGACCAGGACTAAATGTTTTTTTTTTTCTTCTTTGGTCCGGACCAAATGAACCAAACGAACCGAACTACAAGTGTGAATGCACCAGTGATTTATTAAATAATATGTTTGAAAACAAGCAGTTCAGTCACTAAATTAAGCATTTAGGTTAATTTTAGGTTAGTTGAGATTTTTTCACATTGCTGTATTAACTGTACCAGTCTTTACCAAAAAATTCTATTAAAAAATAATTTCTGTCCTCCTGCAGGACAGTTCAATTCTTTTGAACTTGGTTGGTTTGGAACAACCATAATGTGTTTTGTACAGTCAATTATTAGCAACAGACAGTGTTAAACCATAAAAATTACATGTTTATTGCTTATGAATTTCCCAGATTTTCTATACCAGGAGGTTTCAAGATTTTTCGTGGCAAGGAGCCCTAAACAATCCCCTTGTGAGATCATTTTTTTTATTAGGCTTACACAGGGCTGGAAATGGCTGAGATTCACTGGGGGGACTCTATATGGGAAGGATTTTTTTTTTTTTTTTTTTTTTTTTACTTTCAATGACTTTTCAGATGTATTTAAATATAAAATATTATACAATTATATAATCTGCTAACATTAAACAGGCCTATTTCATGTTTCCAATATTTTCAATATTTTCTTAATTATCAAGCAAGCACATTGAAAGGTCAATGAACAACATTTATGAATTGTGTGGTGTGGCACAAACATGTTAATTCAACAGAATCTTTGCTTGGAGAAAATAACCTGTTTGATTTTGGCCAAATTAAAGATACATTGTCTAGGAATTTGCATATGTGGTGCATAGTGAATTGAACAGGTCACAAACATTTTAAATACATTTGTCCTCAGGTCAAAGAAAACTGAATGTT
Organism: Ancherythroculter nigrocauda; assembly: GCA_036281575.1. NCBI lineage: Eukaryota > Metazoa > Chordata > Actinopteri > Cypriniformes > Xenocyprididae > Ancherythroculter > Ancherythroculter nigrocauda. The sequence goes on from VTFQ01000364.1 coordinate 188,917, forward strand.
TTGGATGGCTACCACTCAGTTTAGTATACTTTGAAAATCAACAATTACACATTTAAAGGGGAATCCAGTTTTAATGCAAAAGGAAGCTGATGTGCATTCTAAAAAGCAAAATAATTTGCATAATAATGTAAATATAATAATATTCACTCATCCCTTTTCTTAAACAATGGTTAAAAGGGTTGAAATGTGATGTTTATCATTTTATAAAACTTTTTGTTTCGAGGATGTTACTATAGACCATAGAGTTTTTTTTTTGTTGTTTTGTTGTTTTTTTTTTTTAAAAAACATTGCTACCTGAACATGCAGTTTTATTCTAATATTCACTGAAATAATTTCAACTGCTGATTTTTACTCAATAAGCTGCAAGATTCTGGAAAATTGAGAATCACATTTTTTTAAATAGTGTTCACAATTCTCCCATGATTCTGAATAGACAACTAAAACTAAAAAAATGTAATTTATTATTTTATAAAAATCGGTTTGAATAAATGATTCAATGACTCAATTATAAAGATGTCACTTGTTTCATAGATGAATCAACGTTTTTGAACAATTCTTTGTAATGAATGAATCAATGACAAATACATTTTTAACACTCTGAGGTCTGAAAACGCACCGGCGCGTTTTGCAGGTTTTTTTTCACATTGCAGCAAAACAGACTTAAAATACTCCGTCATTTTTTGTCATAGAGACATAAGTAATATATCAATTGAAACTATAGAATATCTTCTTTTATTTGTATACACTCAGAGTAAAAACACAATGTTGTGCTTTTTGTAAAATAAAGAAAACTAACATGATGCGTGATTTCTCCTCTCCCTCTGAACGAAGTCCAATCTGATAGTTCTCAGAAAATGAACTGTAACTTAGTGAATACTAATCACAGAAAAATTAAACTTATGTCTAAAAAAACGTTAAGATGTCAGGTTTTAAATCATGTAAGTCAAATCAAAAACAAACCTTCTGTGTTTATGTAATCTGTATGAAAAGAGAGCCATGTCAGAAGTCCGTGATTCAGCTCATTATCCGCTAATGCGGCCACGCCCACGGAGCCAGCGCTATTCAGACGCAAATTCAGAGGCAATACTTGCATTCATCGTCTCAATCGTGTATTTATTGTCTTGAAAAGTGTTTATCTGGATGTAAAAGTCATGGTTAGCGAGCCCTAGAAGACATGCAGTTAGTTCCTGTTTTCTTTTCTTCTATAGATTAATTTTAGATGAGTTTTTGTTTCTTTAGCGCCCTCCGGCTGCAGTATGAATTGGAAACTCCATTCATGGAATAGCCTCTTCTTCTTTAGATGAATTTGTGGACTAAAAATGCACAGAGAGCGCCCTCCGACTTCAAGGATGAATTGAAAACACCAGCGCTCATAGTAATGACAATGAATATTAAATAAATATAACTAATATTCTATATATAATATAAATATAATATAAGAAAATTGACATAAGCATATGAGAATCCAATATTTCTCCAAATGTGCATGCTTTTAAACTAAAAGCATATATTCAGACTATTTGCATCACAGAAATACATTATATTTTAAAGTATAATATAAAACCATTACTTTATATTGTAATAATATTTTTCTGTATGTTTCATATATCATGATGAGCTTGAGACATCACAGAAGGTTTTTTTCACAGCCTACCTGACTGAAATGCCTCATTAATATGCAAGTCATTTCAGCTCATTACTATCCAATTCTTTTGTCTTCTCAGGTGAGAATGGCCCATTATTCAGTGGTGATTCACGCCTCCATGCATACTGTGTTTCTTGGCAAAAAGTGTCTTACAAAAACTAAATCAATATATTGTTTTATATGAAGGAGTAGGCAGCATAATTTTACATAATTCTGAAGCAAAAACTCTAGTCTACAACCTCCAATACCCTAAAGTCTTGTGAACACAGATTTACTATACTTTTTTTGGCCTTATTTCAGTAACTTAAGTTTTTTGTTTTTTCAGTAACCACGCATAAACATTATTCCTTCAAAAACACAAACATGTACATACATGTTCCTCATATATTATTGTAGCCTAGTTTGTGCTGAATACAGTGTAATGACACTTTTGTCATTTATATGTTTATGAACAACTGAAAAAAGCACAAATGTCAGGGCATGTCAAAACTTCTCCAGGCCCCAAATCAGCCTCAGACTCCTGAGGGTTAACAATCATTTGTCGCCACCTACTGGTGTAACGATGTAATTGATGCAATCTTTATTTGAAGTATCAAGTTACTTTCAAAGGGTAATTTACTCTATTTTGTTCACTTCCGTTTGGGATGGGGGACTGGTTGTCTTCCTTGGTTGCGAGGAGTTTGGGTTTGCTCCCTCGTGAGGTTTATTTATTTGTTTGTTGCTTTATTTTTGCAAAATGGTCCACACATGCAAAGTTGGTTGATAACACAACTGCAATAAAGTAACAGCCTATAGTTAACAATTAATTGTTTACAAAGTACCATGGGAAGTCAAACTATCTTCTTAAAATCTGTCATATTAGCAGAACACATTTTACACATGAGGAAAACTAATGTTTAGTCAATAATTCAAGAAGATCCATGATTCTAACTTGTACTTGGCCTTATGAAAAAGTAGTTCTTGTAATTGTTTAACCATAGCATTTGTTACAATAAGGATATAATTACAGCTAGACCATTGATGGCTCCTCATTGCATGCTTAGGGCAATGTTAACTTTTTTTCTCTCTTTTTTAAATCTATTGCCTTAATAGATTATATATTATAAATTCTTGAACAAGTTAGTTAAAAAGTACCACAATAAATACAATAGAACGTGATAAATTCTAGTAAAGGTGGCCATGAGAAGTTTAAAAAGCTTGCAGGATCATCATCATGTTTTCCCCTCTTTTCATCAGTCTTTTTACTGGCTGTTTTTAGATCATGATGACTTTCTCCATAACGTTTTACTACATTCTGAATAGAATTCAAATGAAACCCATTTGAATTCTATTGAGAACGTTCTATCTTATCATAGGAACGGCTCGCGCAAATCTTATCACACTTTTGGAGCGCACTGGTGAACGCGCCTGTGGTGATTCGCGTGCGGTGCGCCACTCATGCTTATAAAAGCTCCGAACACGCGATTTATAAAATTAATTAACAGCCTGATTCTATGTTTCGGTGTGGTGGTTAGATCGAGAAGTGCCGGTATGCAAGACAAAGCGTGGGTATGCTACAGATTAAAGTACCGGTGCGTACCGGCCCACTTCGAGCACTGAGTAAGATCGCGTGGGTGTTTGAATTCAGATTGCGATCTTTTTATGATTAATCATGCAATTTTATTGCGCTATGTTTTTGCGCTGAATTGGTTTAGTTTTCGTAGGCTATTGAGTGTAAATACAGAAATCCCTTCATTTCTATAAAAAAAATCAAACCAAATTTGAACTGGAACGCCATCCCCCCTTGAAATTCACTCCGGGGACGCCGTCCCCCCGCGTTACCCCCCATTTCCACCCCTGGACATTATAATATAATATAATATAATATAATATAATATTTAAGTATTTAAACTGATATACTGTATTATATCAGTTTAAATGCTTCCATTTGTTTTAATATATTATATAGTGAAAACAAACTGAAGCACTAAAACAGATCTGATAGCTAAATATTTTTAGTGAACGTTAACTCTTTTATAGTTATCTAAACATCCCTGAAACCCACACCACCACACACAAAAATCTATTTAAACTGAGGTACATCACTGATGTATTTTGAGTTTGCAAGCTACACCTGTGATGGGTGTGTGATTGTAAATGTCTTGTTAGCATTCTGTGCTCATCATCCGTTATTTCCACCACTTTTCATTAAAACATGACGTTTTATTTCACATTTCTTTTGGTTTCGCATTGCCTCTCGTATTGATGTATTTAGTCTGCAAACATGACAGTATTCTTACCGCGACTGATTTGGCTCAGGGCCAGTCAGCTCACACGCGCTCAATCGTTCTCTTTCTATGGAACCTGAAAACCGCATTCACCGGTTCCAACTCTATAGCGACAATAACTCTATAGCGGTTGTCCAGAGCACTGCAATTATTTCTCATTTAAACTATTACAATCATTTTCATGTCTGTTCTCTGCGCAGCAATTATTTTTTCTGCTATATTTTCTTCTACTAAATACTGAGCAAAGGGTCTGAATACTTAGGACCAACGTTCCCTCTAAGCTGCGCGCGTGTATTTAGTAGAAGCACCCTTTTGATCTAATACAGCCATGAGTCTTTTTGGGAAAAATGCAACAAGTTTTTCACACCTGGATTTGGGGATCCTCTGCCATTCCTCCTTGCAGATCCTCTCCAGTTCTGTCAGGTTGGATGGTAAACGTTGGTGGACAGCCATTTTTAGGTCTCTCCAGAGATGCTTAATTGGGTTTAAGTCAGGGCTCTGGCTGGGCCATTCAAGAACAGTCACGGAGTTGTTGTGAAGCCACTCCTTCGTTATTTTAGCTGTGTGCTTAGGGTCATTGTCTTGTTGGAAGGTAAACCTTCGGCCCAGTCTGAGGTCCTGAGCACTCTGGAGAAGGTTTTTGTCCAGGATATCCCTGTACTTGGCCGCATTCATCTTTCCCTCGATTGCAACCAGTCGTCCTGCCTTGCAGCTGAAAAACACCCCCACAACATGACGCTGCCACCACCATGCTTCACTGTTGGGACTGTATTTGACAGGTGATGAGCAGTGCCTGGTTTTCTCCACACATACCGCTTAGAATTAAGGCCAAAAAGTTCTATCTTGGTCTCATCAGACCAGAGAATCTTATTTCTCACCATCTTGGCAAACTTCATGCAGGCTTTCATGTGTCTTGCACTGAGGAGAGGTTCCGTCGGGCCACTCTGCCATAATGCCCTGACTGGTGGAGGGCTGCAGTGATGGTTGACTTTCTACAACTTTCTCCCATCTCCCGACTGCATCTTTGGAGCTCCCGACTGCATCTCTGGAGTGATCTTTGGGCTCTTCTTTACCTCTCTCACCAAGGCTCTTCTCCCCAGATTGCTCAGTTTGGCCGGACCAGGGTTCTGGTTGTCCCAAATGTATTATATATATCTGTGTAAAAGATCTGGTAGAATTACTTCTACTTTAGCAGTAGTTGAAGATGAGTGTCATTAGTGTTTGTTTTTGTGTTAATGTTTTATTCATGTTATATCATCAGAAATAACAGTATTATCTTTCAATAGATCAGTTTTTTAGTCTTTTCTCATATATCGTGACTCCAATAATCAGTTTCTAACAGCAAACACTCAGAATAAGTCTTTTCTCATATATCGTGACTCCAATAATCAGTTTCTAACAGCAAACACTCAGAATAAAGTGAGATGATCTGAATGTCTTGTTGAATGAGTGTTGATAGTCTGAGGATCATCAATATTAACAGAGAAACTGCTGAAAACACTCTTTATTTCATGTCAATAGTTCCTGTTTTCACCTAATTTATTATGCTGATGTCTTCAGATCTGCTGTAAATTGACACTTAAAGCTCATTTCATTGCTGTCAACAGACTGGGGGGGGGATTTGATGGTTACAGATATGTTTATTTCTGTCTTCATGGCATAAATGTTTTTCTTACAGTTCTTTACTACTTTTCCAGATATTTGCCATTATTTTTATGAAGAAACAAAATAAAGTTAGAATGAGAAACAAAATGTTCTGAATTAGCCTCATTTGCTCTAAATTAGATGGATATAAATGATTAATGCAATTAGTTTAAGGGTGAAATACAAAAGAGGTTAATATAGCAACAAAAAAAATTGGGTTTTCTGTTTAAATTCGCTTATGTACATTTAATTTGATGCAGATACTAAAATTTGATTTCTGGTCTCTAACCCTATAAAAACAAACACAGTAACTGATATTTTTGATTTGGGCAGATCAGCTCCTCCAACCAATCTGTGGTTCAGTCAGTGAAGCTCCGCCCACTACAGGGCACTACCAGTGAAGCTCCTCCCACAGCACTCACATCATCAGTGATTTGCAGTTAATTTGCAGTTAAACTATGAAATGATACATAATGTTCTTTTCTAACTGAAGCTCAGTAAAGGGAAATTTGAGAAACTTCATACTGATTTTCAAAATCAGATCAAACTAAATATTTACGTATTTTACATTTGTTTCATATCTGCTTCACAATTTCCAGGAGTGTTACCAGAATTTAGGCATTTTCAATACAGTTTTCAACACTGTCATTTTTAGGAATAAACTCTAAACACCAAAATGTATGAAGTAAATGAACTTTCCAGAATGGCTGACAGGGTTGTGAGTGTAACTTGAGCAAAATCTCTTCTTACAGTAACTTTGGTAACAGTGTTGTGTAAAAACTGAGACAATGGATTGAGATTATTTTCTTGTCCTCCCATGATGCTGTAGAAAGAGCCCAGATGATGTCACTTCCTGTGTGTTTTTGAAAGGAGGAAAATCATGTCAGAAGTAACAGGGTTGAGTGAGTCATGTAGGACACTGATAACACATTTAAAGATGCAGTCAGCCTAGACTTTGAGCATGAGAACTTTCTACAGACACGGCAACGGTCGAAATATGACATGATATATTTTTAAAAACATAAATAAATAATAATCACTCAAATTTTAAAATATACAATCTACTCTACTTTACTGCAAATTTCACTTGATCTTGTGTTTCTGGTGTCCCACATTCACATGTGTATGAAAGGAAGTCAGTGGAAGGAAAAGTCTAGTGTGAACGGCCCTTAATAATTACACAGTTTTTAGGAAAATGAATTAAATATCAACCTAAAACTTTGATGTCAAAATATGGCTGTTAATATCACATTAGGTCATTTTGTCATTGATCAAATATATTACTGAAAATATTTCAGAGCAATGTTTTCTTTATTTTCTTAATATTATTTATAAATTATTAAGAATTATTTAAGGGAAGGTGGCAGAGCAGCTGGGAAATTCTGTAGCCAGAAGACGTCCATTCAGTGCTGATTGTCTTAATTCAGTAAATCTTGATGTAAAAACATTTAAAATTGGAGTCAGATTAAACGATCAGGTAAAGTAAATTTGAGACTAAATTCTAAAATTCAGTGAACTTCACAGGAGCGCTGAAAAGACGTACACACATTATACCTTCACCCAGACCACTGGATTCTGTCTTTGGAACGACAGCTGGTCCTTTACAATTGGAAGACTAATGTTAAAGTTTCAGGGACATATGCAACTAATTTATGCAAATGCATCAAAATGATCGTAATGTTTTGTAGCAGTTGTCTATCACAACGAGTCTCAATTTTATGACCTTTAACTTCATATTTCTCTCTTTATTTTGATTTACTGACAATGAAATGACTTTTTCTCTTTCATTTCAGAGCTAATGGAAGTGAAGGAGGAGAGTGAAGAACTGAGTGAAGTGGAGGAGGAACATCATGACAAACCTGGAGAAAACCCTTTGAGTCGCTTAAAGACTAAAAAGACATTTCTAAAGAAAAGAAGAACCAAGAAATCTACAATCTGCACTCAGTGTGGAAAGAGTTTCTCAACCAAACAAAGTCTTGATGTTCACATGAGTTTTCACACAGGAGAGAAGCCGTTCACATGTGATCAGTGTGGGAAGAGTTTCACACGAAGAGGATCTCTTAAGAGTCATATGAAGGTTCACACTGGAGAGAGACCGTTCACATGTGATCAATGTGACAAAACATTTATTAGGTCATCAGACCTGAAGAGACACCTGAGAGGTCATACAAAGGAGAAGCCACATTCATGTTCTGTGTGTGGAAAGAGTTTTTCACGGCTGTATAGTTTACAAGAACATGAGAAAATTCATACTGGTGTGAGAGAGTATATGTGCTTTGAGTGTGAGAAGACTTTTACTATATGGAGCGATTTAAAAAAGCACCACAGAATTCACACTGGAGAAAAACCTTACAAGTGTTCATACTGCAACAAGAGATTCAGTCTGTCATCACATCTGAAAACACATGAGAGGATCCACACTGGAGAAAAACCTTACAAGTGTTCACACTGTGACAAGAGATTCAGTCGGTCATCATATCTGAAAACACATGAGAGGATCCACACTGGAGAAAAACCTTACAAGTGTTCACACTGTGACAAGAGATTCAGTCAGTCAGGAACACTGAAAACACACGAGAAGATCCACACTGGAGAAAAACCTTACGGGTGTTCACAGTGTGACAAGAGATTCAGTGATTCATCACATCTGAAAACACATGAGAGGATCCACACTGGAGAAAAACCTTACAAGTGTTCACACTGTGACAAGAGATTCAATCAGTCATCATATCTGAAAACACATGAGAGGATCCACACTGGAGAAAAACCTTACAAGTGTTCACACTGTGACAAGAGATTCAGTCAGTCAGAACATCTGAAAACACATGAGAGCATCCACACTGGAGAAAAACCTCACAAGTGTTCACAATGTGACAAGAGATTCAATCAGTCATCATCTCTGAAAAAACATGAGAGGATCCACAGCAGAGAGAAGCTGCACACGTGTGATCAGTGTGGAAAGAGTTTCTCTATTAAAAGTCACCTGAAGATACACATGAAGATCCATGCAGTGGAGAAACCACATCACCACAGTCTGAAATGAAGTAGTTCATTTTTATGTGCTGAACAAAAAAAATCTCTTCTGTGTAAATTAGCCACAGCCACATGCAACAGCGCATGCGCAAGCAAGACGGAAGAGTCCACTAGGTGGCAATAAGCACAGTACTGAGCACAATGTGCAGTCGTCAAAGAAGAGTGTAAAAAGCGATTCAAAAACAAGACAAATAAACTCAGAGGCATGCTTTCCCCATCATTTTTTAATTCCTGTTCTCTTGGTGCATCTTCTGAACTATGTTACAATGGTGGATGCACTATTTTTCTTCTTCGATCCTGCCCAGCGAATGTCCCATTGATGACATGATGTCTGGTAATAGTATAGAACATTTTTTATTGCGCATATGTCGAACTCGGTGATTCACGTGCATCCATGGTTTAGTATACTTTGAAAGATGCACGGACACGACTGCACGCGAGACACGTCCAGGCGCGGAAAGTGAAGTATACCCGGGCTTGATGGCGCATTGTCTTTCCGTGCTGACGGGCAAAGAATTATCTTTGAAAGGCTTGCACACTCAACTGTGCACGAGATGGAGCAGAACGTGGGAAATGAAGTTTACCCAGGCCTTAACCACTCCAAATTGTAGTGGACTGGAGCTCCAGTTCACGCGCCAGTGATCGCGTCCGCACCTGCCATGATTATATTGTCTGCTATATTTGCTTCTTATTTATTAAATCCAGGCAATTGGTTGATGAAACATTGATTGAAATTAAGATACAATTTTTACAAAACGGATCAAGAATAACTTATTCTTAGACTTAAATTTAATATTGGGGGCATTCAAGTTATTTGACATATTTAAAAAAAAAGAAAAAGTAATGCAATAGTTACTTTCCCTGGTAATTAGTTACTTTTAAAATGATGTAACTCAGTTATTAACGGCGTTACTATTTGTGAGAAGTAATTAGTAACTATAACTAATTACTTTTTTAAAGTAACGTGCCCAACACTGCTGATGACTCTGTAGTGGTTAAACATGAGATATAATTCATCTTTTGTAACAGGCAATCTTTGGTCTCATTAATCTATAATTTGTTCCCTGGAGAATTGTTTTGGCTGAGGGTAAAGTTTCATAACTTTATATATTTAGGCTATTTAACTTCTAAAGTCTATTGGAGCGCTGACTTTGAACGTTTGACTGAACTGTTTGCTTTAATTTTTATTGTAGCTTCTTATACCTGTAAATGTAAATGTACCTTTTGCTTATATTTTTATAATTGCTGTTATTGATCATTAAAACTGACATTTAACAAAATGAGACAGAGTTGTGTTTTATGATTGCAAACTATATGCACATACTGCCTGAACCACATATGTTTAATATTTTAAAAATGTAAATGTAAAGAGGAATGTAGTGAAGATAATCATTGACTGCATTGCCTGAACCACATGCATGGGTATTAATATGTTAATTTTATTGTTGCATAAAATATACTGTGGCGACCAGGGCGGGCGAGAGCCGTGAGGGAACGGCGCGAGGCCGGTGGCGCGAGTGTTAATGAGCTTCACCTGGGAGGCGCACCGGCCTTGAGTCCCTCACGGAGGAGCTCCGGGAGCATAAAAGGAGGAGCGACTACAGTGAAGGACGAGAGAGGACCAGGCCTGGACTTTATTTTATGTTTTATTATGTTTGTGTGGCCGGCAGACGTCTGCGAGGGTCTGCCGGCATTACTTTCGTTTTGTTTGTTTATTTTGAGATTAAAGTTTTGTTGAACGTTCGCCGGTTCCCGCCTCCTTCTTCCCACATCTACTAACCTCGTTACATTGGTGCCGAAACCCGGGAGGAAGGAGGGACATGCTGTCGAAGAGCCCTCGCTGCTGAGGGGGATCGCGGTGCTGCGGAGTTCGGGCAGCGCAGGAGTGTGTGTAGACCGCGAGAGGCTGCCCGAGGCGGTGGTGCTGGAGCCTTGTGAAAGGTGGGACGGAGACCCGGATGCCGTGCTCCTGGGACGAGGTGGGGTGGCTGCCGTCCTGGACCTGGAGGGAGCGGAGGAGTCGCCGCCGTCTGCCGTGGGCCGGAGCCTGCTGCCGTCCGCCATGAAGGGGAGGAGCAGGGGACGGGGGACTCGCTGCCGGCTGCCCTCAGTCGGAGGAGCCATCGCCGGCCGCCAGGAGGCGGTCGAGGATCGGGCCGTCCACCAAGCGTCCAGTGCCACCGCATGGCACCGCGAAGAAGAGCCTCTTGGCAGGCTGAGGACCGAGCGGCAGTGTGTCGGGGAACCGGACCAAGAATTTTTTTTTTTTTTCTTTTTCCTCTCTCCTCTCTCTCGTCCTGTCGCTCCCCTTGCTTCCGTCTCCTTTCTCTCGTCTCATCTGTCCTTACCCCCAGGTGCTGCGGCCGCCGAGACAGGCCCCGGGGGGGAGTAGAGCGCCGTCTCGGGAGTACCCCCCGGCCTGCGAGGGGCGATGGGGGTATGTGGCGACCAGGGCGGGCGAGAGCCGTGAGGGAACGGTGCGAGGCCGGTGGCGCGAGTGTTAATGAGCTTCACCTGGGAGGCGCACCGGCCTTGAGTCCCTCACGGAGGAGCTCCGGGAGCATAAAAGGAGGAGCGACTACAGTGAAGGACGAGAGAGGACCAGGCCTGGACTTTATTTTATGTTTTATTATGTTTGTGTGGCCGGCAGACGTCCGCGAGGGTCTGCCGGCATTACTTTCGTTTTGTTTGTTTATTTTGAGATTAAAGTTTTGTTGAACGTTCGCCGGTTCCCGCCTCCTTCTTCCCACATCTACTAACCTCGTTACATATACATACAGAGATAACTGGAGTGGCCAGAATATCAAAATGTCAAGTGTCCCCAACTAAGCAAGCCAAAGGCGACAGCGGCAAGGAACCCAAACTCGAACAGGTAACATCAGGTGGCAAACATGTTAAAATTGAGAAAAAACCTTGGGAGAAACCAGGCTTAGTCAGGGGGCCAGTTCTCCTCTGGCGAACAGTGCTTTGTTACGATTCAGGTTGCTATCACAAGTCTGATAGGATCGCAACATTTAAAGTATTTAATCCAGTTCCATCCAGTTGAGGATCGTATTCATCACACCGGTAGGGACGGTCTGTTGAGGAACTGTGCTACTGGCTGTCGTGTCGATGAGGCCTTCACAATGGATGATCTAGGTCATTCCTGTTATGCAGTGACTTTTACTGTCTCAATGATTTATTTACTCATAATATTTATAAAATGAGTCACATATTTTTAAGAAATGGCTTAAATTGTATATTTAGGTCTTCTTTATCACTTAAACAGAGATAATAGATTTTTTAAAAACTATTTTGTATTTTACACACCTTTTTATTGATGTACGGCATGCATTCAATTTTATCATGTCCTCAGTGCAAAGTAAACAACTTTCAGAAAAAATATAAACCATAAAATGATGAAAACCTCAAAATATTTTTAAATTATGTTATAGACTAGGCTAAACTGCCTCTAATCATACATATAAATCATGTGAAATATAGTTTTTTTTAGTTTTTTTTTTGAATTTTCCTCAATTACCGTGTCCCTGAAGTCATCTTCCACCCTGTTAGTATGTACTTTCTCGCCTTCCAAAACCGACTGCAATAACTTTTTTTTAGTTTTTGAAATGTTATCCTACTTGTCCCACCCTTAAAGTTCCACCCTGTTAGGCTACATTATGGAGAATTTTTGTCCTATCAAAAAAAATTGTAAAAACAAATCTGACATAGTTATAAAAGTTCTGTTTATCTGTAGAAGGTTAGCTAGCTTAATGTTGATCACTCAAAGAGCTATGGCTTACTTAGCTCAAAATTTCCACCCTGTTAGGTTTATAGACCTAACAGGGTGGAATGTGAAACTAACAGGGTGGAAATTCTAATAGAATAAATAGTATTTAATATATATAGCAAATTCTATACATATGTATATACTATATAAATGATTTATTTCTTAAAGTTTTAACATTCAAATTGTAATAATAATATAAAGATACTGAATAAAGAAAATAAACTGCACAGTTCTTTTTGGAACCTTATAAAAAGGGGCTCTATTCAGCACCAAAAAGGATTCTACTATTGTTACAAGCCAAAGACCCCAATTTGGTACTGTTTAGAACAATTTTTCTTAACTTAAAAGTTATTTTTAAAGTCTAATAAATGTTTAAATTTATCACAGTTATACTGTAATGTCAATGTATATAATGTAAAAAATATAAATTTCATTATTTTTATAGAAACATCAGTACCAGTATTAGTATAAGTGATACTGGCCTTCATTTATATAAAAAAAATATGCAATTAAACAAGTATTTGAAATATACTGTTGTTATTCAAAAAAGGGCATTCTCTAGCCATCTGAGCAGAGAATTGTTTTGCCACCATGATTGATTGTGATAAGAAACCACAAAGCTATTTTTTGTGTCCCTCTCCCAAAGGAAATCTGGATTATTTTATTTTATTTTAAGCTCATCCACTGTTAGAACCTGTTAACACTGGTGTTCCACCCTGTCATGCTACTTTCCACCCTGTTAGACAAGTAATTTTAAATAATAATTTGACAGCAACGTTAAATATTTGGCATACTTTTGTCTTATTTTGTGAGGTGAGGAGCACTAACAGCATATATATGTTTTTGAGCAAAAAAAAAAAAAAAAAATTATTTGCCATCCTATTGGCAAAAATGGCCACAAAAAAAGCACCTGTTAATAATAATAATCAAGACATATTCTATTCATCAATAATTGTTTTGTTATTGTTTCAAGAATAAAAAATACTTAGATGGCAAAAGGGACATATACTATCCAAGAAGAGCTCATGATTGTTTAACATTTACATTATTAACATGTTGTGATGACTATGTATATGTCCCTAACAGGGTGGAATATTTTCATGGCCAGTGTCTGAACAATCTACCTATAATTAGTCCCTGAGCTTGACCAATATGTATTCCTAATAAATAAACATGTCACTATTTTGGTAGAATGCTAAAAACATGAAAATCATGAACCTTTTTTCCAACACTTATGAAGCCAAAATGTTACCGCATACCAATTTCTGCGAAGCTCGTATAGATGCAGGCTCCGCACACTTTAACTACCCATAAATCTTTGCGAAATGCCAATCAGACAACGGATGGGAGGAGATTTCGCTCAAGAGTAATTGATGGCATGGCTGAGAAGAAAATATTTAAGTGTAGGTATCATTATGGTTTTTATGACCTAGGTGTACATTTTACCAGTTGTTACAAACATTATGGTCATCGACCAGTGGTTGATATCTCAAACATAATAATAGCGCACTGAATAATACGATCGCATAATGATTCATTAAATAAATAGGACCGAAGGTCAGGGCTTTACTGAGTCATATGTAAACATAGTATTTATATTTAAACTCATCTGAAACTCACGCACATGTTTGTGTTAAAATTGTAATCTTAGTTCAAATGGAACATTATGTATTATTACAACTGTATACATTATTTAAATAAGCATGTATATATTGTCTAATGCCCAGGTGGCATAAGCAAAAGCAGGCTGTGTAGTTGACATGGAGATAATATTTTGCAAAAGAAAAAAAACCTGTTCTCGATGCTAAATATTATAATATTTGTGTAAGATATTTGTGATATTTATCTAATATAGATGACCCTTCAGTTTATTCGGCTCCGTATGGAGAGGGATAAGGCTTTCACAGGCATGAGGAAAGCATCTGCTCAAGGGTTTGAGTAAGTGTGAATTGTGTTCATCACTTTTGGAATTGTATGGTATTGAACACAGTCTACACATATTTATTTTATATCTGTTAGGGCGATTATTAATGATATGGGACTGCAAGGCCAACTCAATTTGTTAATATTAATATTAATACTGCTGTAGGATTTGTGCCTGCCCAAGACAGGATCTGGAACAGATGAAGGGGAGGTGACAGCAGCATCATGGCCTATTTTTGAGGCCATGCATTCAACCATTGGCCAAAGTGGCCACCTTTTCTTTTGGTCCCAGTGCACAAATTTCCCCATCAGGGCTGGGGAGTAACGAAATACATGTAATGACGTTACGTATTTAAAATACAAAATTTGAGTGACTGTATTTCGTTACAGTTACATTTTAAATAGATGATCAAATTACAGTTACATTCAAAAAGTATTTTAGATTACCAAAGTGGTTACTTTGAATTTTAATGTCATTTACTTCATTTAATAGGCTATTAACGTAAGCTGTTTGAGGATTTTTAACCAACGAGCCAATTGTTGATTCTGCGGCTCTGTTTAAAAAACACCCGCGCGCAGCCTGTTCAGATATCAGCAACCAGCAGAGTGCAGACATGAGATCGCACGCAAGAAAATGGACGGGGAAACAGGGCATAACGCATTTCTCTAGTGAAAATTCAAAGACAGTTTTACTTATAAACATGAAGGAGGACGTACAGTAACATCATAGTGCAACAAACCTGCAACACCTGCAACAAAACTTCTATTGGCTTCAAAGGATTCAACATCTAATCTGAAAAAGCATCTTGAGGTAGGCCTAAACTGTTCTTGGTCTTCTTTGAAAATGTTATTTTCCTTATTTACTCCTTATTTTCCTATTTACTCGTACGTTGAGCTTTACATGGTTATCATTAGCCTACGGTTAATATTTATAAGAATTTATTCGGTCTTTGAAAAATAACTCAAAATACTCATAGAATTAACATCCACTTAATCATGCGTTAAATAATGTTTTATAAAGCCAATTTCTTGGTGTACTTTACAGACAAACTTTAAATCTTAATCATTCTTTCCAAATGTTTAGGTAGCTATATAACGCGTAGCCTACAAGAGTTCGATTAAAAATAGAGATGCAGTACTCCGCTGGTCATAAATCCAAAGATTTTTTTGTTTTATTTTGCTCTTTATTCCGGGCTTGCAAACAAACTGCTCTTTAATAATTTCCCAAAATTTCAGGAAATATTTACTAAGTCTGTAAACAGGACGTTACAGGCACACGCTGAATACGGACACAAAGAGGAGAAGAGACGCGCCAGCAGAGAAAATACTGCACCATGGTCCGTGTATCTTTTGGTCATTCGTTTTTTGATTTAATAATGAAATCGGAAAATGAAAAACGGCACCTTTTTCGTTTTTCATTTTTTTCAAACAAAATGAAAAACAAGAATTCGGCTTGATTTTTCATTCAGGGGTAGAAAATGAATAAACAACTTGAATATTTGATGTCAACATGTGGGCGGGAACGAAACGCCCCTTTCCGCTGATTGGTCAACCAAACATTAAACTGTGCCGTCATCAGTTCTTCCGCGGTTCAGCGCAGCAAAATAATAGTCCTTCGCTGCGATGGATTTAACGCGTTTATTGCAACTATATAATCACTTTAAATTTACATTTAATCTTAATCTCTATCTCTTGATCTCTATCTCTCAAACAGCCAGACTAACGAATGATTTGAGACACAAATCGAGGCAGATCCTGAGAGGCTTTCTTCTGTGTGTCCATAAAAACACGTGTTTACTTCGCACCTGCACTCACAACTACCTAACAGCCAATAGCTTTGACTCACTGCCTGTTTTATTATTACTGACCACCATCGTAGTTAATGTTCACAGCACATCTATTATAGTTCTATTATGATTTTTATTCAGTCAACAGATGGATATCATAATGTCATTATCTAATGTTTCAGTGATTGACTTTATTGAAATATGAATTTGACATAACGATTTTACGGTGAACTTATTTCAGGGTTTTATTCATATAACTCAAACAAGACTTTGTACAATAAACCAGAGATGGAAGGTATTTATATTTAATGCCATCTACCACTGTCTACTTTTACCTTTATATATAATTTCTTTCCTAATCTTATTAAATATTTATGCTATCTATAATGTTAAATTCTTAAATGTAGTCAAATAAATTAGAATAATATGACACTAGGCTGTTACCAATTATCAGTCAACTGCATGATGCTTTCAGATGTAGCTACTTACAGTAAATACATTTACACATTATTTACAACAGTATAATATAATGAGATTACTATATTAAACAACATTTTATTCAGAAATATGAAATGACAAGATGAAATAATACTTGGATTATGAAAGTAATATCGCCACTAGGTGGCGGTAACATTGTGTTAAAGAAGGAGTCATTTATTCATTTGTCGATTCGTTCAAAGCGCTGATTCATTCAGGAATAAAATCAAGTGGCTTTCTATATTAATTGGTCACTGAATCATCGTCTATATTAATGGGTTGTTCAAAGACTCTTATTCATTCAGGAATGAAACAACTCTGTGTGCATACTGCGAGTCAGTCGCACAACTTTTCTTTGACTTTATTTGCTTTGGAAATAACCGTTCTGTCTGCCATCCGTTAGCCGGCCAATACTTAATATTAATTAAGTAATCTCAGCGTATTGCCTAAAACAAAAGTTTTTTTGTTTTGTTTGTTTTTTGTTTTGTTTTTTTTTTTGAAAATTTGTTAAAAACCACAGTAGAGCTATATACTATTTTTGGCGGCTGTTACAGAAACATTTTTACAAAAAAAATCTGATTAAACCTTGAGATTTGAAGTATTAGATAGCTTAGATATTTGCACCATTACAATGACAATAATTCTTAATTTCTGATAGAAATGCAAAATCAATCGGTAGTTATTAATAGAATAACGAGACACAAACCTTTACATTCAATCGCGTTTGGTCCCATTTATTTTTGATCACAGTGCATACTGCATACACATACAAACTTTAAGTCCAAAAGTGCGCACATTTGTAGAAATGAACATTTACCTCAGATTTCATTAGATAGAATAAGCAGGGCCGTACGCAGGGTTTCATATTTGCCGAGGTCAGAAAATTTAGTTTCCTAGGGGGGTACGGGGGCATGCTCCCCCGAGAATTTAGATTTCCCTGGTGTACATATGTGCATTTTAAGGCCAACAAATTGGATAACAATTTAAAACCATGTCAACAAATAAATGCATGCACAGTTTTGAGGCAGCTTTAATCACATGTTTGGTAATTTCATGACTTAACTTACAACAGAACAATGACGGTCATTGCTCGTAGTTTCTTTTGCGCTTTATTTAAGCTATAATAAAGTAATTAAATGCAGCGCGCGTCGGTGCGTGAGTTGTGCAGCGTTGCCACACAGATTTTGATAAGTGGTCAGCAATAATAAAACAGACAGTGTGTCAAAGGTATTTGCTATTAGGTAGTTGTGAGTGCAGGTGCGAAGTAAATTGTTATTTCTGAGATAAACTAGTATAATGATTATAATATTTCTGAGCTAAACATGCGTTTTTATGGACACACAGAAGAAAGCCTCTGCAGGCTCTGCCTCGATTTGTGTCTCAAATCATTCGTTAGTCTGGCTGTTTGAGAGATAGAGATAAATGTAAATTTAAAAGTAATTATATAGTTGCAATAAACGCGTTAAATCCATCGCAGCGAAGGACTATTATTCTGCTGAGCTGAACAGCGGAAGAACTGATGACGGCACAGTTTAATGTTTGGTTGACCAATCAGCGGAAAGGGGCGTTTCATTCCCACCCACATGTTGAGATCAAATATTCAAGTTGATTATTAATTTTCTACCCCTGAACGAAAAACGAAAAATCAAGCCGAATTCTTGTTTTTCGTTTTGTTTGGAAAAAAATGAAAAACGAAAAAGGTGCTGTTTTTCATTTTCCAATTTTATTATTAAATCAAAAAACGAATGACCAAAAGATACACGGAGCCACCATGCACAAGCTTACTGTCTGCGAAATATAGGAATAACAATATAAATATTAAATTGAGGTTGATATGAATGTATCTCTGAAGGGACAAGTTTTGATGGCTTTTCCTCTCATCCCCAACGCAGCGCTGCTGTGTATATAGTGTTAACCATGGAAACGGCATATCGCTGCTGTTCCATAAGCGCCACCTACTGTCAGAGAGTGAATCTGCATTTCATTAAGTCCGTCTGCTGATTGTGTTTTGTGCAGGTGTCTTATGTAGCATAATTTCACAAAGCTAAAGTCAGACCATGCTGTTTTTTCTGTTAATCTTAACATTTTACAATAATTTAAATTAAAAACAATTGATCATGCTCATGTTCATAACATCTTTGTTGGGATTGTGATAAAAATGCAGTGTTTGCCTATACTATCAAAGAGCTACACATATTTTTTGAACAAATAAACAACAAAGAAATTTTCTTTAAAAAAATCTGCAACCAGTATCAGAATCGGCCAATTTGCTTCTATTGGCCATGAAAATCAAAATAGGTGCATCACTTTTTTTCCGCTGTTTGTTGTTTATATGGTTAATATTAATGCAGCTATCGGTGCACTAAGGTTAAATATTAGTATAAACATATTTATACTAGGGATAGTTCACACAAAATGATAATATTTTTTTCCCAAACCTGTAAAATGTGGTGGTGGAGAGATGCAAAAACTGTTGAGAAACCGTAAGTGTGTCAGCTTTAAATATATGCCTTCTCTCGAGATTATTGGGTAGATCATTAGGGGCCAAGCCCCGAAGGGGCTGTAGCCCCTATTGTAATTGTACGTTTTCCCTTTTATTATTATTCTTCCGAATGGGAGTCTATGGCAGCCCTATCAACGGAACATGAGAAAATGATGAAATTTGGCACACTTGTAGTGATGGTCATGTCTAGAAATCTGACCAATTTTGGAGTCTCTAGGATCAACTCTATAGCGCCACCACCAGTTCAAAAAGTCAACATTCTAAAGGTTATAACTTTTGAACCATTTGCTCTAGAAAAATACAATTTAGTACATCTGATTCGTCTCTTCATGCTGATTCTATTCAAATTCTTACATTAAGTCTCCGCCCATTACAGTAGCGGCCAGTATTCCGTTTTTTCGCTACTCCTCCTTCAAAATTTGTCCAATTTTGTCCAGACTTTGATCAGGTGATCTTTGGTCTGAGCCGCACAGAAATGACTGAACAGATTTTTTTTATTCATCTTTGTTCAAAAGTTATGATGTCACGAAGTTAACAAGGTTGACCCGAAATTGCTATAGAGGCTGTATCTCAGCCAAACTTTGAGCAATCAAAACGAAAATTGGTACCCTTGATCAAGACCATGATCTAAGGTTCCATGCCGAATTTGGGAACAGCGCCACCTACAGGTCATGAGATCTGAAAAATGGCTATTTTGGCCAATAACTTTTGAACACTTTATTAGAAAATCAAGATGGATTCCTTGGGCCATGCCGAATCCGGGGATATTGAATTTGTCAACATCGGATGAAAAGCATGTCCGCCATTTTGAATTTTGTCATAAATTGCAATAACTTTTAAACAATTTGACATATCATTACAAAATTTGGTACATATGACCATCAGAGTGTCCTGAAGGTACATGAGAAGTTTCAGCACAGCGCCACCTAGTGTTCCACAGATATAATGATTTTTGCAAAATTGCTTATAACTTTTGAAAACATTATCCAAAATTTGTCTGCTTTATGTCATTTTTTATTCCGTGGCTTATGCCGATTCGGACAATGTGTCATTTGTCATTTTTCTTAAATGTACCTGTCTGCCATATTGAATTAAATCAAAAACAGTTTTTTCGCTACTCCTCCCACAAATTTTGGTCAATTTTGTTCAAAATCAGCTCAGATGATCTTTCGACCGAGCCGCACAGAAATGACTGAACGGATTTTTGATATTCGCTACCATTCCCAAGATATTCATCTCTGAATGTGACCTTGCTTGTGTTTGTTGTCTTATGCTAGTTAGCTTAGCATGCTAATTGCTTAGCATGCTAACCAGTTGTCATTCTCTTTAATGTGGCTCTTCAGCTATCAAGTTAACCATGAGCTTCATTAGCATTAAGTTAGCTTAGCATGCTAATATGGTTAACATGTTAAGTAATGCTTTTTTGTAAATTCTTTCTTACACTAAAAGTTCTCTTCTACAGCCTGTTGAATGTGCATCCTCAAGTAGCTCAATGTGTAAAGCCAGTTACCTGAAGAGCTCTGTACCCCAAGATAGTGAGTTCGAATCCCAGGTGAAGCGGTTTTATGAAATTGTGTGTTTTGATTCCTTTATTGCCTCTTAGATTAGAAATAAATGCTTTTTGTTTCATGATGTTCATTAGGGGCTAAGCACCGAAGGTGCTATAGCCCCTATTGTATCTGTTAGTTTTATTAGGGGCCAAGCCCCGAAGGGGTTGTAGCCCCTATTGTAATTGTACGTTTTCTTATTATTATTAGGGGCTAAGCACCGAAGGTGCTATAGCCCCTATTGTAATTGTTAGTTTTATTAGGGGCCAAGCCCCGAAGGGGCTGTAGCCCCTATTGTAATTGTACGTTTTCCCTTTTATTATTATTCTTCCGAATGGGAGTCTATGGCAGCCCTATCAACGGAACATGAGAAAATGATGAAATTTGGCACACTTGTAGTGATAGTCATGTCTAGAAATCTGACCAATTTTGGAGTCTCTAGGACTAACTCTATAGCGCCACCACCAGTTCAAAAATTCAACATTCTAAAGGTTATAACTTTTGAATCATTTGCTCTAGAAAAATACAATTTAGTACATCTGATTCGTCTCTTCATGCTGATTCTATTCAAATTCTTACATTAAGTCTCCGCCCATTACAGTAGCGGCCATTTTGAAAAGTACAGTATTCCGTTTTTTCGCTACTCCTCCTTCAAAATTTGTCCAATTTTGTCCAGACTTTGATCAGGTGATCTTTGGTCTGAGCCGCACAGAAATGACTGAACAGATTTTTTTTATTCATCTTTGTTCAAAAGTTATGATGTCACGAAGTTAACAAGGTTGACCCGAAATTGCTATAGAGGCTGTATCTCAGCCAAACTTTGAGCAATCAAAACAAAAATAGGTACCCTTGATCAAGACCATGATCTAAGGTTCCATGCCGAATTTGGGAACAGCGCCACCTACAGGTCATGAGATCTGAAAAATGGCTATTTTGGCCAATAACTTTTGAACACTTTGTTAGAAAATCAAGATCTTGGTGTCTATGGATTCCCTGTGCCATGCCAAATCCGAGGATATCGAATTTGTCAACATCGGATGAACCACGTGTCCGCCATTTTGAATTTTGTCATAAATTGCAATAACTTTCAAAAATTGGTACATATGACCATCAGAGGGTCCTGAAGGTACATGAGAAGTTTCAGCACAGCGCCACCTAGTGTTCCACAGATATAATGATTTTTGCAAAATTGCTTATAACTTTTGAAAACATTATCCAAAATTTGTCTGCTTTATGTCATTTTATTCCCTGGCTTATGCCGATTCCGACAATGTATAATTTGTCATTTTCCTTAAATGTACCTGTCTGCCATATTGAAGTAAATGAAAAACAGTTTTTTCGCTACTCCTCCCACAAATTTTGGTCAATTTTGTCCAAAATCAGCTCAGATGATCTTTGGACCGAGCCGCATAGAAATGACTGAACGGATTTTTGATATTCGCTACCATTCCCGAGATATTCATCTCTGAATGTGACCTTGCTTGTGTTTGTTGTCTTATGCTAGTTAGCTTAGCATGCTAATTGCTTAGCATGCTAACCAGTTGTCATTCTCTTTAATGTGGCTCTTCAGCTATCAAGTTAACCATGAGCTTCATTAGCATTAAGTTAGCTTAGCATGCTAATATGGTTAGCATGCTAAATAATGCTTTTTTTGTGAATTCTTTGTTACACTAAAAGTTCTCTTCTACAGCCTGTTGAATGTGCATCCTCAAGTAGCTCAATGTGTAAAGCCAGTTATCTGAAGAACCCTGTACCCAAAGATAGTGGGTTCGAATCCCAGGTGGAGTGGTTTTATGAAATAGTGTGTTTTGATTCCTTTACTGCCTCTTGGATTAGAAGTAAATGCTTTTTGTTTCATGCTGTGTTCATTTTCATCTAAGCTTATGTACATTCTGAGTTCATTTTCACCCGTAATTCTGAACCAGCTGTTTCATGTTTGTTCATTTTCTGCTGTTTTTCCTCTTCCTGCTCTGTATTGCGCTACAACATGATGAGCTGCAGAATGATCTAAAGTAGTTATTAAATATAACATTCAGTGCAGTTTTATAAAAATTCTTCTTTTTGAGTTCATTTTCACATGAACTAATGAACTTCGGCAGGTGTGCCACCATTCACCTGCACAGTGGTGCAATGAGATGGAAAATGGACGTTGGACCCGGAGGTTGTGGGTTCGAATCCTGTGTGGGGTGCCTTTATACAATTAGGTGTAATGACTCATTTTGATACCTTTTTTATCCAAATAAGCATTGTACTTATCTTTATTCCTCTTCAATGAGATACAAGTGTTTTTAGTTCATTCCGTGTTCATTCTCTGAACTTCTATTGATTTTCATTTCATTTCCACCTGTCCTTCTGAACCAACTGTTTTGCATGTACATTCAATTTCTGCTGTTTTTGCTCTTCCTGCTCCGTATTGCGCTACTGCCCCTTCTGGGGCTTGGCCCCGAATTGCTGCTTGCAGCTATATTTTCATTTCATTTTCTTTATTACAAACAAACTTTGTTAATAAAACAATTTAAACCACTGTGTCAATTCGACTCTATACACCTATAAAACAAACTATATTATTAACAATATTTTATTGTTTTTTAATATTTTGTTATCCCTCTGATGCACATCTTTACAAATATAATTTAG
The DNA here is from genome assembly GCA_036281575.1 of Ancherythroculter nigrocauda. Classification (NCBI taxonomy): domain Eukaryota; kingdom Metazoa; phylum Chordata; class Actinopteri; order Cypriniformes; family Xenocyprididae; genus Ancherythroculter; species Ancherythroculter nigrocauda. The sequence goes on from VTFQ01000364.1 coordinate 212,149, forward strand.
GAATGATATCAATAGTAATTATATGGATGTGATCTTAAAAGAAACAAATATTTTCATAATTTGTATATCAAGATATTGAAATTCTTTACCAACACATAGGTTATGTCTAAAAAAACTGTAAACTTAAAACAGATCATCAAGTTAATATGGTCCTTTGTGTTAAGTATTTCAAAGTATTCCAAAGTATTTAGATTAAGTTACTAAACTTGAGTAATGTAACGAAATACGTTACTGATTACTTTTTAAAGCATGTATTTTGTAATCTGTAGTGAAATACTTTCTAAAAGTAACCTTCCCAACCCTGGGCAGGTCCCTCAAGTGCTGTAGTTGCAGACTGCCTGCAGCCTCCCTCTACCCCTTCTTATTCAGAACCAGCAGTGCAGGATGCAGTAAAACCAGGATCATCAGGGGCTGAAGAAAGTGTAGGTCTAGTAGCAGAAGAGATTCCCGGACCATCTGCCAGGCCAAGTGGAGGAAAGGGTTAAAGCCCCACAAAAAGAAAGAGGCGAAGTGAGCTTACTTCACTTGAAGTTATAAAGGAAATCGCTGAGAAATAGGACCGTCATCAGATGGAGTCAGACGCAAGAGAGGAAGAGCGGTTTGCGAGGGCAGAGAATCAGATGGACCAGATATAACGAAGGGGGACTCAGGCAGAGATCCATGTACAAGCTTTTATTCAAAGTGAGCATAGTCGTACAGGCTGGGTCGATCAGAGGCAAACAGGAACAGCAAGGAACAGGCAGAGTTGTAGTCAGAGTACAGGCGGAAGATCTAGGACAGGCAGATATCATTCACAGAACAGCAGACAAGGCAAGGGTCAGGACAGGCAGCAATGGGTCAATAAACAGGTACAGGCAGGAACGGTAACAACAAACAGGCAGACAGGATATAACGCTCGGAAATGTCACACAGGGTAAACAAGACTTCGCGGTGAGGTGGTGTGTGTGAAAGTCCTTTATAGTCCAGTTTAATGCGTATCAGCTGGGTGTGGTGATTAGTGTGGAGTGTGCAAGGCTGTATGTGGCAACAGATGATTGGTGGAGTGAGTGCATATGAATGGCAGAGAGGATTATGGGAAATGTAGTCCGGGAAGTGACAGGAACATGACAGGAACAGATGGTGATCATGACATAACGCCCCCCTCCCGGAAGGCACGTCCTCGTGGCGTAAATAGAACAGTTAGGGAGGGGGGGTGGGTGCAATGGAGCTCTACGGCAGACAGGAACGGGGTCTCCAATGCAAGTTCCATTACCTCAGACAGCCACGGTGGGTCAGGTGCCACGGGCGGCCACGGCGGGTCGGGTGCCACCTGACCCGCCCCCTGCATCCTTACGCACCGCAGGGGCGGCCATCTTGCCCGGCCATCTTTCAGCAGTGGATCAGCCACACTGGAACGCAATCCTAGCTGCTTTCTGACTGATCCAGAGACGTGACGTTGCTCTGGGCGATCAGCGGAGACGTGACGTGGCTCTGGGCGATCAGCGGAGATGGGATGATGCTCTGGGCGATCAGCGAAGGCGTGACGTGGCTCTGGGCCATGTGCAAGCTTTTATTCAAAGTGAGCATAGTCGTACAGGCTGGGTCGATCAGGGACAAACAGGAACAGCAAGGAACAGGCAGAGTCGGGCGGCCACGGCGGGTCAGGTGGCTCGGGCAACCACGGCAGGTCAGGTGGCTCGGGCAGCCACGGCAGGTCAGGCGGCTCGGGCAGCCCTGGCAGGGCAAGGTGTTTGGGTGGTGCTGGCAGAGCAAAGTGGTTGGGCGGCGCTGGCAGGGCGAGAAGCACAGGTGGTGCTGGCAGAGCGAGGAGCTCAGGTGGCACCGGCAGGGCGAGGAGCACAGTAGGCGCCGGCAGGGCAAGACGCTTAGGCGGTGCTGGTAGAGAATTACGCTTGGGTGGAGCAGGAGAGACCTCTGGAGTGGTCTCCAGGCCCACAGCGGCCTCTTGAAGGGCATCTGTGTCTTGAGGAGAGGAGGACGCCTTTCTCCTCCTCCTCTTCCGAGGGGGAGGCGATGGTTCACTGGTTGGAGCGGGTTCTGGAGCGGACTCAGTGGCTGGAACGCCCCCTGCATCCTTACGCACCGCAGGGGCGGCCATCTTGCCCGGCCATCTTTCAGCAGTGGATCAGCCACACTGGAACGCAATCCTAGCTGCTTTCTGACTGATCCAGAGACGTGACGTTGCTCTGGGCAATCAGCGGAGATGTGACGTGGCTCTGGGCGATCAGCGGAGATGGGATGATGCTCTGGGCGATCAGCGAAGGCGTGACGTGGCTCTGGGCGATCAGCGGAGACGTGACTTGGCTCTGGGCGATCAGCGGAGATGTGACTTGGTGTTGTTATTGTGGTGACCACCATTTTGTGAGTGTCATCTGGCGCGGCGGCCATTACACAACCAGACGAGGAATTGCGTTCCTCCGCGACACCCACAGTAAACGGAGAGCCAACAGTCAACAAAGCATAATCCAAAAAATGACTGAGGCTGGAACGGGGTCCATTGCGAACTAATTGTTCTTTGAGTGGCTGGTTAACTCCATCACAGAAAAAGTCAATGAGTGCGCAGTCAGGCAGATCCGAATAATATGCTAGGTTCAGATATTCTGTGATGTAATCCTCCAGTGATCGTGTGCCCTGCTTACTCCACAACAACAATTGATTAATGTCCATATCGTACAAATGTCCTCCGGGAAAGCTGCTGGATCGTGGTGGCGGCGAAGTCTTCTGTAACGAAGGGGGACTCAGGCAGAGATCCATGTGCAAGCTTTTATTCAAAGTGAGCATAGTCGTACAGGCTGGGTCGATCAGGGACAAACAGGAACAGCAAGGAACAGGCAGAGTCGTAGTCAGAGTACAGGCGGAAGATCGAGGACACATTGCAAATGTACTAGAAAACTGCTCGTCTTTTAGCACATTTTGTGGTAAGTTTGGTTAGTATAAATGAACTAGTAGGAAGAGATGATCGGTTTACGAGCCTCTTGAGCTGAGGCACTACAGCAATCTGTCACAGTCATGGTCACAACCCATTAAAGAGCCACAAAACGTTTTTTATTGTTTGAATTTCTTTAAAAACTACACAGTTTGAAAGCTGGGACTTTGTTTAATATCATAAGTAACCTGCTCTGTCTCGTCTGTCGATGTGTTGTCAGTTTCCTCTTTGCTCCGCGATGTATTTTCCACTCTGTGTGGCGTGACAGCGCCACGGCTTGTCGGACAAAGCAACAGTAACTAAGGGGGGCAAGTCTTTGCGAAAGGTCAATTAGTTTACAACAATGATGGCTGTTGAAGAACTGAGATGTGTAGATTCCGCCATCGCGTCCATTATAGAAGATATCGACAGCGCATTAATTTTAAAAGAGGAACAGAGGACCGCGATCAAGGCATTTGTCGATGGGAAAGATGTCTTTGCCGTCCTTTCTACGGGATTCGGCAAAAGTTTGATTTATCAGCTGGCCCTGATGGTCGCTAAGAAGAGTTCTGTTGACAACTATGCGTCGCTCAACATACATCACTTACTCTGTAGCTCTGATTGGTTGTAGGTCTATCCAATTGAGGTCTTTCCTGGATCGGTTGAAATATGCCCCCATAATCAAAGCCCAATGGAGCAGTATCAGACTCATATTCTGACTAGAATTGAGTATGACCACGTCAGGCTAGTTTAAAAGCTAAATTATGTTATGAATTCACCTGTTTTTTATACCTTTCTCAGAACATAACAGAGCACAACAAAACCCAGGGAAGCATGGAAAAGAGCCGGTGGGATTTAAAGCACAACTGATTTTCCCCTATCCGGCTCACTAGGCTTGATGACCTTGTGTCCCACTATCAGTCGAGTCATACGGCTCTCCTGAAGGAGTATGAAGACTCCCAAAGAGTTTTCAGAAGAAAGGTTTGAATACTTTAATAAAGGTGTAATTGAATATATGATGGGTGTATATGATTCAGTATGATTCAGCTTATGGAACGAATGCAGGGCCAGTTCCGTTTTTTCCATAAGTTGAATAGGGAAGGTGTAGGATATACAGCATAAGCTTTTTGAAGAATACGGAAAGCGGAAGCACTTACAAAGGCGATCATTTGTGTCTATAAAGCATGTACAGTTGTTTTTGTTTTTTTTTGCCATTGGGAAACAAAAATCCTCACCACAGCCTAGTTTATCCCTGCAGGGGGACCAAGAAGAAATGGAAAGTCTGGATGGAAAGGCTGTGGCTCACGAACCATCCAAGACACCAGTATCCCCGCAGCATGCATCAAGTAAGAAGGCTTTCTTGTATCAAAAGTTCTAAATAGTAACTTTTAAAGGTTATTATTGGTATGAACATTCTAAAGGAAGGATATATTTGTTAAAAACAACAACAAACTGAAACACATTTGACTTGATGGTTAACAGTGTCATATTTGGTTGAAACGTATGGCATGCAGCTCACCTCCTGGTGGAAAAGAAAAGAAATCACCACCCAACACACATTACAAACGATTACTAGGATCAAGGATCAAATCAAAAACATTTCACCTCCATTTTCTGTCCCCCAATTCTTAAACCAAAGTTACACCCTTGATAACATTTAAAGTCCAACAAAAGGAGAAATATTATTGCTATTTGGTTAAAATCAAATGTACTGTAAATGTTTAACCACAAAATGTAACAGTCATAAACATGAGGCAAAACTGAATTGAGGGATGTAAAAAGATAGATACCATGTTACTTGTGTTAGGATACTTTGTTTACCAATTAAAATTTTTGAGAAAAAAAAAAAAAAAGCTCTTGGAAATCATGTTATCTTATCATCTTTTTTTTTTTTTTTACTCTTTACATGATCATAAAATGCATTGCTATTTACCCAGTAGCTCTGCAGAAACTGGGATCTAAAGCCCTATTCGGACGGGACTAGTTTTCCAAACAACGTTTGAGTAACAATTCTTATCAACCTACGTCTGTGATTTTATGTACAGATTCGGACGGGACTAACATCTCCGTGTTTATTACCGAGGTAGGAGTGTCTGTGTTTTACATGTGGGCATTTCAGAAGATCACGTGTTCAGAATGCGTGGATTGCGTATGGTCATATGACCGATCAATGGCAAGATGGCGGCGAAAAAGAAAGTGACGCGACACTGGAGTAAGGAGGAAACATTAGCTTTAATTTCTGTTTGGAGCGAACCTACGTTTCAGTTTCAGTTTGAAAATTGTTTACATAACCACAAGTTGTGGGAGGTAGTTTTTAAAAAAGTTTGTGAGGTTTGTCCATCTATTCAAAATACCTTCGACTGGGTGAAGTGCAAAGACCGTATAGACTTGAATACCGGCGCGATAGCGAGAGATTGTACGGTAGTTCACGTTGACCAAAACACACAAGAAAAAGTGTTTTGGAAAAAACATTTTCGGAAATCACAGACATTCGCATTCGGACAGGATTAGATTTCTCTGAGGACCGCCAAGTTTGATGAAAAACAGTAGGTAATTTGCTCTGAGATTTTAATCCCGTCCGAATCTGCCATGTCTGTCTTTTTCTCACACGACCTCTGTAAAAATTCCAAAGTACGTCTGTAAAACAGAAATTTCTCTAACATCCCCCTGTGAAACTAGTCCCGTCCGAATAGGGCTTAAGCTACTATTTTCAATTAAAAAAAACAACAATTCACATTAAAATCAAAAATAGTTCCTGCAGATTGACTATGTAACACCTGAGTAAGTAGAAAAGGACCATATACAGATGAAAAAAAATAATTGGAACCCTATTATGTTTGATGTTTTCTTAACACTGTTAAGAAACACTCTCCTATTATGTCAGTCAGCTGGAGATGGGGAACTCATATTCATTCTCATGGTGTGGGGAAAGATCGCAGCATGTCCGGCACAGTTTGTCAAAGTCATCAGTGGCTGCACAAACATCACAATTTATGGAGACATTACAAATATTGTAAAGACTTTGTATTACATTAAAGTAATGCATGTATTTATATTCCATACCTTGTAGGTAATAGCAGAGTGACTGTTGCATTGGGAAAGGCGATGGAAATCATTTGTATTGGTATGGAAATGATATTTCCACTTGCATGTCCCTCCAATGGAATTAATCCCAGCAGTCCCTCCTGAAAGCACAGCCCATCAAAAAATCTCATATAGAGACACAGCTGTCCAACATCACTACCATCGGTACATTCAACCACAGCTAATGACATTACCTCTGCCTTTTTAATTGTTCTAAAAGAGTTTAAAACATTATTTGACAGTATTTCAACTCTTCGTTTGGTTGATGTTTCAGACATTGGAATTTTCTGAATAGATGCAATCATGTTGTTTCTGGTTTTATTCTCAGGCACAATTTCCTGTACAACAGCTAGCATGCAATCTTTCAGTTTTGAATCAGTAAACGTTTTTTCTTCTTCCCGAGGATCCATGCTACACAGAGAGAGGCTGCTGTGGCCTTCTCTTTCTCGGTATACGATCGAAACATGATGGTTCATCTTAGCTCACAGTCAGCAGTAAGACTTTGCACTTTACATTGATGAGCATCAGAGCCAGAAGGATATTGAGTGTCAAAGTTTGCATGTTTGATTTTGAAGTGTCTTCTCAAGTTGTACTCCTTCGTTACAGCATTACACTCACTCCATATCAAACATACTAGTTTTGGTGAAATGGGTAAAAACAGTGTAAGAATTGAACATATCCAAAGATATTTTAAAATGAACAAAGACATTTGCTTTACTGTTTCAACCCCCTCTCTCGTGCTACATTTGGGAGGCACAAAGGTGTTGATAGTGATCAAGGCCTGTAGGCCAAGATGTGTGTACATCGGGGGTCTACAAATGGTCACACCTTTAGTACAGTGGGGGGAAGTTTTAATCTTCTGATTGGTCAGTTTGAATGTCTCACATTTGAGTTTCAGTCACATGGTCAAGGAAGGGATAAAAGAATATTTTAACTGTTGCTCTGGTCTCTTTTCTATGCTCTTCTTCCTTGGATCTCGGGCACTCTCTTGCTCTCTCTCTCTCTCTCTCTCTCTATTTCTCTTTCTATCTCTCAGGTGGTTTTTCATACATGCTGTGTACGTTCAATGGTATATGATTTTATCATCTCATACATCTATTTTGTAATTATTTTAAGTGTAACCATAATCAGATATTGTCATTAAACCCTTTCAATTACAAATGATGTGCTAACTAGTTTTGATTTAGTATTACCATTAATGTGCTCCCTATTGCAATACAATATTGTCACACTATAGCAACGCTCTCCCACATATTTTGCTATTATAACTGCACTTATTTCCGTCGTTGGTATAAGTTGCAGTGGGTGGTAATAGACAAGAAATGTACAGTTTTCTAACATCTTACTGATAAAGTTTCTTTAGTCGCTCGGCAAACCTTACAGTCTGAACCGCTGTAGGAGTTCCACCCTTACAGATGGTGCCGAAACCCGGGATTTCTCACAGGATCAATTAAACCTGGGGCGGACACAGGTGTTTCCGCAAAGTGTAATGAGACTTTCCTGACACGTTCTGCTCATGCTGACCAACACAACAGACTTGGTACAACCAGTCATTCTACAGACAGAATACCACCAGAGCCAAGTGCAGGTGGAAGCAAACCTGACCAAGAGGATCACAGACATGTCCAGCTGCTACAGCATCCAGTCAGCACAGTACACACCTAAAGGGACTGTGTGTCACAGAGATGCATCCTGCTGTACTTTCATCTTAATGTTCAACCTGCCTTAATGTTATTTCAGGTGACGACTAGACTCCTGCACCCATCGACTAATGAGCATATGAAAGCATGCACCCAACATACGGAAGCAGGAAATGTCCAAAAGTGGCCCCTCAGGGACTCATTGAATTTGCCCCAAGGGGCCAGGGGCCATCTGTAAGGCTTGATTTTCCTGCTAAACAAAAACTGAGATAAAGCGTCCTGCAATAAAGTAATAAAACTTTAATCTGGAAAGAAGATCTAAAAAAAGTAGCAATGGACAACGCCTTGCCCCCACTATCTATTGTTTTTCCCTTTTCATGTTTGGTATCATTTAATTTGTCTCAGTGCGATTGGTAAAAACGGTCTCAATTTCATAGCAGTCACTAGAATTATGAAGAAGATGGAAAATTAAGGAAAATTCTGTCCTCTTTTTGGGTGGTGTCTCTTCTCCTCTCCCCCAAAACAGGTGTTGGTGTAATAAACATTTACGATCCTTTTGTTCTGGTTCTGGTATAAAAGGTAAAGAGCAAAGCAGTCATGTGGGATCTTCTGCAGGCCCCCACAGAGAGGTGGGTGAATGTCTGAGGACATTCACCCATCCCTGTGTATATATGCATTTCTTTGAATAATCGATATTATGCATTTATCATTTCTGAATTGGCTTCTAATTGTCTAATTGTAATGTAATTGGCATGATATATTTTTACTTGACAAATAAAAGGTTATATTTGGTTGATTCTGTATTATTCTTAATCCATTATTTCTAGTAGATCAAAGCGAAGGTATTACCTCAAATCTGTGTTCAGGATTGTTCATACGAAAGGTTTAATAGATGGAGCATGGGGCACGTCAATTAAGTCCATTTCGATTTCTGACAATCACTGCCTTAAATAAGTTGCAGTTTTCGTAAATATATCAAAACTATGCTTTTTGTTACGAGTAAGCAGAGCGCGACCGACTTAAAGGTAGATATTTACCCTGCATCCAATGTTTAAGGTCAGACTGACGAGTTTGTGTCCGGGAAGAGTGCTCAAATCGGCCGAAGTAACTCTTCTAAAGCGATACCGGGACTGCAGTGAACAAAATAAGGTAATCAGAATAATCGAATATCTAAATTAATACATAACAAATGATTAATTTCTAATTGGAGACACAACCCTTAGAATAAGAATCATTTGAAATTGGAGTCAGATTAAGCGAGTGAAATTAAGTAAACTTAATAGAGACGCTGAAAAGGCATACACGTGTTAACCTTTGCCCAGGCGTGTCGGATTCCGTTTTTGGGCCGAACAACAGTTATTTTTCTGTCCATTCTGCACAAAACTGTCAGTTTTTCTCTTCCTAAAGGTAGAAAGTGACATATTTCATTCTTGATATTTTTCTCATTCATCTAGCAAAAATACAGACGATGACTGGAAATTGGTTCTTGTAATTTTTTAAACGTCTTCCGGCAGGGATCAAATCGGATTGGCTAAACAATAATGCGTTGGCGGGCTCCGATCTTAAAGTAACAATGCTAGTTTACCAGTTGATGAGCCCTGGTAGAAACTAAAAGCAAATGTTTAGGTAGAGAATTGTGTGTACTGTTTTGAAAAAAGTATTTTATGCAATTGAAAACTGACTTTTTTCAAAAATCGTGTGACATGAAAAGGTTTTGTGTATAAGCAGTTCGACAAAACTGTAACGTTTTACTGTACTAATTGGCGATATTTACATACACTTTAAAACAGAGTAAGGAAAACAGCTTTATTTTGGAACATGGTTGCCACAAGTATGATTTTTGAAGGGAGTCTGAGTTCATCTTCCAGTGACCAGCAGGTCCAGGTTTGGATTCGCTTAGATCAGCTCATTTCCTTCTTGGACCAACTTCGACCCGTTTCTAACCAATTTATTACATGTTCCAGAACACAGCACCACAGCAGCAGCGTTAACCAGCATTTGAATCGTATTGGTCTATGCTAATTTTTAGAAGCATAAAAACACAACATTGCAGTGAATGACTTGCTACATGTTTGCTCCTGTAAAAATGTGTGCTTGTTTATCACAGGATCTTGAGGGTGAGTAAATGATGACAGAAGTTTCATTTTTAGGTGAACTATCTCTTTAAGTGTGTGTGCATGTGTGTTTGGCCTTCATCAAAGCTGAAATGTGACGTAACCACTGTTTTCAAGAAGACTCCAGAAATCTCCCGCCTTCACTGAATGCATGCGTTAGGGAGGAATCCTCTTCTTCTCTTGGGGAAGAGGAATGCTTTTGGAAACTTCTCAACTGATGTGATCACAGTCACAGGTAATCCCTTTTTATCCCCAGAGGAGGTGTCCTTCGACACAATAAAGAACATTTGTACATGTCTTCTAAAAGGTAACTGTACTGCTAAAGATTTGTCATTAGTTTCACCTTAGTGAATGTCAGCCAGTCAATGTACAGTTGTGCAGTTATCTGTATGACATTTGGAGCAATGGCTCCTTTCTTACAGAGCAGCCTTTCAGGTCATGTCAATATCAGGCCTGTTTTACTGTAGAAATAGACACTCCAGCTGCTTATTTTACAGTGAAATATTCTGCCCTGGACAGTGGAGTTGAGAGCAACCACAGCATGTCGTCCAGCGGGGAAGATCGTGGTGCCAGAGATGGAGTAGATGCCACAGTCTTTCATAAGGGGGATGATCCCAGTGGCAGCACTGGTGGAGAAGATGTTGTTACTTTAACCCTTACTCCAGTGGATGGGTCAGTCATCATCTATAGTTTGGGGCCATATGTACACTGAACCGTTCATTAAACAGTTTTTAGTTTTTGCAATGTACCATTAAACTGCATTTGAATACTTAAAATACATTGGAAGATTGTCTTGGTCTTTTTAACTATTAACATACAATAAGAAATGTGACACACACTGTAAACCTGAACAGTACTATTAACTTATAAAGATTGAGTGCACTGCAGTTAAAGTCTGTTAAATCATTGATCTTCGTGGTGAAGAGTATGTCTGTGGTTAGGTCAAGATGAAATGTGAAACTTCAAGGCTATAGGTTGATTAACAGTTCATTCAAGTAAATAGTGATAGTCTCTCTGATGTTTACATTAGTGCATTCTGGTGCTAACTAACACTTCACCATAAAGATTAGGTTTTAGTTTATTCAATATTTCAATTAAATTGTAATTACCAAATTTGTGTAGTATAAAACAATATTTTTTAGGGTCTACTAAAATAATCTTTTACTTAAATGATTTGAGTATTATTTTTGAATTTATTGGGTTTTATAACCACTGCATCAAAATAATAAAAAAAAAAACAATTGTGCACCTCTTGATGGAAATAACATCAATATTTATAGCTGCCCACTGCTCTGTGTGTGTGTGTGTTCACTACTCCTAATGTGTGTGCACTGACACTGGGTGAAATGCAGAGGGCAATGTAACGTCTGGATGGATCCGTTCAGAGTCAATAAACTTTGGAGTTTTCAGAACGCTTTTAACCTGATGAACTGTGTTCTTAATCACTAAATCGGCTCCGAACAGTCTGCTAAAGATGAGCCCACTTGACACTTTTGTGGACCTGCGAGGGTAAACAGAAAACTCCCAACTTCCTCACTTCGGTGACTTCAAAAGGGGCACCCCCCCCAGAGACTGACCAGATCCACATTCCAACACCCCACACACACAGGGACACACAAAAACACACACAGAAACACACAATCATACATTTTGAACTGTATTTGTAAACTACCACTATGCTGAAATATATACTTAATATATTTTAGGGCCTATGCATGTTTCCTAGTGTTTAAATGAGTGTATTTGTGCTAGTGTGCAATTTAATAGTGGAATTCTGTCTGTAAACCATAACTTCTTGTCTATGCCTTTCTGATCTGTCGAGTTTGGTCTCTCCGTAAAGCTCCGGACACGAGCTATTCACTGAGATATGTCACACCGCTGACTAGGGCTGGGTACCGAACTCGATACTTTTTAGGTACCGATCGAACTGCCTCGATACTATCGAGTATCGAAAAGTGTCTTGTCATTCGGTACCAAATTTCGGTACCTCAGAATGGAGCCGAGGAGAGGGGCGGAGAAATGCTTTCGCTGTCTCGTTGAGGAGCAAGTAACGTTGCGCTACATTGTTATTTATATCTAAATATATAAAACTATACGCGCGAGAGAGACCCTATGTGCGAGAGGGCGAGTGAATCAACGGTTTCGTTTTCAGTTTATCTCCGAATGGACGGGTGAGAAACGGCTGTTTATGTGAGCAGCCGGTTCACTACAGATACTGTTAACAGAAAACAAGTGTCGCACTGCCTGCAGAAACAGCGGAACGCGCAATGTTTTTTATAGTCTAGTTATGGACAGGTACAACACACAGCAGCTTTACATCAGCGTTTGTTCCTCAAGTCTATGGAAACACTCGACCGGTTCGTGACAGGCTCGTTCGCCTGCACGAGCACAGGCTCTGCCTCTGGCTCCAGAACGCGAACAATTCTGCTGAAAAAGAGGTATCAGCGTCCTCCTGATACTGCGGATAATTTTCGGGTCGGGCCAAGTAATAAAAAAATAACATTCAAATTAATTGCAGGTGGATGAGAGACGAATCATTAATCTGTTGATTTTAATAAAGACGCATAACTCTTATTTCACGGTAAGACGCAACGAACTTGCGTCACTCTTACTTCCGCTTTGATCTTGTTAATAATAATTAATTTTTTGAAGAAGAACAATTGCTGAGTGATTTAAAAAGAGCCTCACATACTTAATTTTTGCATTGAAAACTAAACTTTATTAAAACTATTTGCACTGATTTATTGTGTTGGGTAAATTTTGTTAATTTGTGCTTTTTTTATTCCCCGCAGTGGCTCTGGAGTCTTTGAGTCTGAAAAAAAGTCAACAAAGTTAAAATATAAAACCATTTTTTTTGAGGTTATGTAATCTTGTTTAAACAGATTTTATAAAACTGGTACCGAAAAAGGTATCGTTTAGGTATCGGTATCGAAGTCAAGGTATCGGTATCGTCTCGGTATCGAAAATTTTTGAACGATACCCAGCCCTACCGCTGACAAATGCATTTTTCTATGTGTTTAATGATACTGTGAAGAACGCACTCCATTTGGAGATCTGATCTGATAGTCATAAATCATGCAGATTAAGTCGTGAGGCCAAGCAAAAGAAAAGCTTTCCCGCCAACTTTGCACCCATGTTATTGGCTACCCCACCTCAAGGAGGTGTGTCGGCTTATCTGTCATAAAAGCAAAGACGCACAATTCGGTGTGTTCTCTCCCGATTGTCTCACGAGCATCTCGTGCACGTTTTTCCCGGACATCTCCGGTGACCACGCGCTGCCATCGCGCTCAGCCTCGGGATCGCCATCTTCCAGCGAAACTCACTCTCAAGTCCTCAGTTCGAACCTTCCCGCGGAACGGAGGAAGCCAATGAACTGCACCAGCGCTAACCTGAAATTCGACACACACAACCAATGCAAGTATACTGCCGTTTCTCAATCTTAGATGATGAAACTGATTTCCGTGCTGGCTTAGGACTGGTTGTGAGTTTGCTACTTGCCTTCTCTCTTTCCTTCTCTACTTCCACTCTTGTACATAGGTGTGTATTCTTGTATATATATTTAGATGTATAACCTCTGTATTCGTAGTTTGCATATATTAAAACGTTATTCACGCTCGATTGTTCTGTTTGTTCTTTCAGCTGAAAACCAAGTCACTTTAACGTTTTTCGATCGCTTTATGCTTTGATGCAAGTTATTTTCACGGCCAGAGAATAACTCTGTTTATAATATTCTGTGAGGGACTTAGTTTGCTGGACAAACGAACAGTTTCTCTAAATAATTATTAAACCAGAACTAATCATATATGTAATTGATTACAATTCGTTGTAATTGATTCACAATATATGTTTAATTCCCCGTTGGGTCGATATATGAATCATAATTTATTCATAACCTTATGAATTATTATATTCATATTTCATCCATAAATTGATTAATAACCGCTACACATTCGTTACAGCAAACATACTTAGCCTTCAAAAGTCACTTTCACATTCACATTTATTTTCATCAGTAGCTGCATGAATATTTGGTCAAGATCACGTATTGACAATGCAAAAGTCGAGCAATCTGTAAAGTCTCCTCCAGCCAATCCCAAAAACTTTCACTGCGGCTAAGGTGAGGTGTTAATTCTGGTGTGAAAATGATTCTTCATGTAAAAAAGTTTTTCAACAAGTTGAGCCTGATGAATCTTGACATTGTCATCCTGGAATATGGCCATGATACCTCTTCCTACATGTTTACGAAATTAAAAGTGACACACTCCATCTTTTAGGGTTAAAAGAACATATGATAAAATTATAGTATTATAATAATCACTGTAATAATGATCCGTTCATAGATTCTTAAGTAATTGCCTAAAATCCAAACATTATGACCGGACTGCGTAATTTTGTCTCAACCACATTTTACTCGGACTTGTCTCAGGCTCAGACTAAGATAACTCGGGATTTTGCTTCAAGACCACAACTGCAGGAATAAGCCTGTAAGCTTTAAAATTTCATTCTCACTTATGAGATTTCCGCTACAAACTCGCATTGTGACAGCTTGAAAGTAAACCTTTTGTTTTGCTTAATTTTAATAATGATAACCTGAAGAAAGCCTGCAGTATTTTTATTGGAATATATAAAATAAACTTAACATTGACAAAGCATGTAAAGGCTACTCATTTTCATAAATATCTGCAGTGAAATAAAAAGATATAAAATTATATGAAAACAATTTCTATAATAATATGAAAGAAATCGTTTAATAGGTTATAAAATTTGTTTGTGATGTTATGTTGTATTTATTGTGCATTAGCCACTTATTATATGATAAAAGCAATCAAATGGAGATGTTTAATTTAAAGGGGTTGCATAATTAATTAGTCCAATTAGTCCACAATTAATTAGATGTTCCAACATTTTAATTTCTTGCTGGTGGCGCAGGTGGTCCTGAAAAAAACAAACATAACATGATTACTTTTTATTGTTCAAAAAGTAAATCATCTGAGTTTGCCTGTTAAATGTAAATGTATTTCATGAAAGTAAAAATTGTTGTGATTATTTATTTGTTGAAATGTATAACGAAACAAGAACAGACAGAACTTTTATGAGGACAAAATAAGAATAACTGACAACACAATATTAAAAAATAAACTTATAGGACAGTGTACGCTGACGTAGACAGAAGGCTAAACTCCACCTCATGAACCATCTCCTGAATTTGAATTTTTAGCCAGGACTGCCGCTCTGAAGGCAGCCTTCTCATGGCTGGGGCCAGGCTCATTACAAAATGATAGGTCTCATCATCCTCCTCCTATCTCTCCCTGACTTTCTGCTCCTCCCTGACCTCTTTCCTCATTAAATAATCCTCAAAAAAATCATTAGATAAAATTTCATCAGCAGCAAATATTGGTTATCTCAATGACTTTGCACCATCTCGTACAGATGTGGGTTTCAAAAAGTGGTCTCAATATGGACTTAATTATCTTCACCAATTATTTCACAATGACACACTTAAATCATTTGACCAGATTAGAAAAGAATTTACACTCCCAAGGTCTGAATTTTTTAGATACTTACAATTGAGACATTTCCTCACAACACATAAATATCTAGAAATTGTGAAAAATCCCTCCCCAGTAGAATTGCTTTTTAAAGAAATACAAAGTGGACATGCGGTCAAAAAAATCATTTCTAAAATATATCTGTTATTTCTATTTAAGAAACCAAATAACACATTACAG